>JAJAGP010001741.1:0-163508 GCA_025084515.1 Ancistrus triradiatus
TGTGTTCCGGCAGTTCCAGCCCCACACATGATGTTCATCCGCTGTAGCTCCACCCAAGCTGCTTCCGTCATCAGCTCCAGCCCCACCATACCCAGGCCACTTATTGCCGATGTGCATACTTCACATTTTATTCGAACTTTGACTCCATGACTTTAGTTTCGCTCTTAGATTTATCATCTACGCCGCCCAAGGAGGTTGGGTCCCTTTTTGAGTCTTGGTCCTTCCAAGGTTTCTTCCTATAACACTCAGGGAGTTTTTCCTTGCCACTGTCGCCCTAGGCTTGCTCAATTTGGGATTGGACGTAGTTATTAGGAGATAATCTAAACTTGTAAAGTTGCTTTGAGACAATGCTCCATTGTAAAAAGCGCTATATAAATAGATCTGACTTGACTTGACTTGACTTGGTCCCCACCTGCAGAACCACTCCTTTACTGAGTGTGTCTTGCTAGTTACCAATAATTTCCACCTGTTGTCTATTCCATTTGCACAACAGCATGTAAAACTGATTGTCAATCAGTGTTGCTTCCTAAGTGGACAGTTTGATTTCACAGAAGTTTGATTTCTATGGAGTTATATTGTGTTGTTTAAGTGTTCCCTTTATTTTTTTGAAGCAGTGTATTAATAAACCATTCCTGCATTTCATGCCTGCAACACATAAAAAAGGGTGGGATGGGGCAATTTAGAGCTAGTAATGAATTTAAAAAGGTGATCATGATTTGGTTCAAAAGCAGCATCCAGGAAAGACAGTCTTTGTTGAGCAAAGATGGGCAGAGGATCTCCAGTTTGTCAGCAAATGCATGAGAAAATTATAGAAATCTTTAAAAATAATGTACCTCAAAAAAAGGGATTTACATATTTCATCCTGTACAGTCCTTAATATCAGGCGGCACAAGAATTGCAATTCAACAATAGCTGAAATAACCACATGGGCAAGGGATTATTTTGGCAAACTCAATCAAGCACTACGTTACGGAGTTACAATCACAAATTTATAAACTTTAAAATTATAAACCATTTAAAACTTCACTGTGCAAAAAAGCAGCCTCATGTTAACCTTGTCCAGAAGCAGCATTGACTTCTCTGAGCTCAGAGGCATCTGGGATGGATGATTACATAGTGGAAACGTGTACTGTGGTCAGATGAATCAGCATTCCAGATCTTTTTTGGAAAAAAATTGACGCCATGTGCTCCGAACCAAAGTCGAAAAGGACCATCCAGACTGTTATAAGCAGCAAGCCCAAAAGCCAGGCTCTGTCATGGTATGGGGTTGTGTCAGTGCCCTTGGCAAAGATCATTTACACTTCTGTGATGGCAGCATTAATGCAAAAAAAGTACATTGAGATCTTAGAGCAACATAAGCTGCCTTCAAGATGACAGGGACGTCCATGCATTTTTCAACAAGACAATGCAAAACCACATGCTGCACATATTACAAAGGCATGGGTGTGGAAAAAGATGGTACAGGTACTGGACTGATCTGCCTGCAGTCCTGACTTGTCCCCAATAGAGAATGTGTGGAGAATTTTGAAACAAAAATGCGACAACATCGAGCCCGTACTGTTGCATAACTTAAGATGTGTTTGCAGGAAGAATGGTACAAAATAACATCTGAAACACTAAATCACTTAATATCCTCTGTTCCAAAACGTCTTTCAAGTGTGGTGAAAAGGAAGGGAGAAACTGACAAATTACAAAGTGGTAAATGCTTTACCGTCCCAACTTCGTTTAGAATATGTTACATACATGAAATGCAGGAATGGATGTTTATTAACAAATGAAATTAAATTGACCAGACAAAACATGAAATATCTCAGGTTCATGGACTGTGATAGCCTAGCGGTTAAGGTACTGGACTTTGGACCAGAAGATCCAGGGTTCAAATCCCACCTCTGCCAAGCTGCCACTGTTGGGTCCTTGAGCAAGACCTTTAATCCACAATTGCTTGGATTGTAAGACTGTACCAATTATAAGTCGCTCTGGACAAGGGCGTCTGCTAAATGCTGTAAATGTAAATGTGTCTGCAATGAAATCCAAGTCAAAGTAAATATAAGAAAAGTGTGTTTTTTATATGCTTTTTCCATACTGTCCCATTTTTTCTGATTTGTAATTTGAATAAAAAGACTCTCAAACTTTTTCAGTAAATATATAAACTGCTACAAGATATTTGAAAATTCAGACTGATTATATAAGAAATAGCTCTACAATGAAAAGAGAGTTGAAAACAAGCTTGAAAAGAGGGTTAAAACTGGTTGAAAAAAGAAAAGGACAGGTATGCATCACATAACGGCTGTTATCTTTTGTGAAATTGCATGCTATGCAGTCTTGATGTTGGCCAAACACCAAATTAATATATGTACTTATATACTAAAAAAAGTATTTAGTCAGCCACTGTTTGTGCAAGTTCTCCTACTTAGAAAGATGAGAGAGGTCTGTAATTTTCATCATATATATACTTCAACTATGAGAGACAAAATGAGAAACAAAAGTCCAGGAAGTCACATTGTAGGATTTTTAAAGAATTTAATTGTAAATCATAGTTTAAAATAGGTCTTTGGTCATCCACAAACAAGCAAGATTTCCAGTTCTTACAGACCTGTAACTTCTTCTTTAAGAAGCTCTTCTGTCCTCCACTCATTACCTGTATTAATGGCACCTGTTTGACCTCGTTATCTGTATAAAAGACACCTGTCCACAGCCTCGAACAGTCAGACTCCAAACTCAAGACCAAAGAGCTGTCGAAGGACACCACGACGAAAATTGTAGACCTGCACCAGGCTGGGAAGAGTGAATCTACAATAGGCAAGCAGGTTGGTGTGAATAAGTCAACTGTGGGAGCAATTGTAAGAAAATGGAAGACATACAAGGCCATTGATAATCTGCCTCGATCTGGGGCCCCACGCAAGATCTCGTCCCATGGGGTCAAAATGATCATGAGAACGTTGAGCAAAAATCACAGAACTACACGGAGGGACCTGATGATGCCGAGAAGGACTCAGATCCTGCAGTGCCAGGCGTATCCTGATGCTTATGCCAGTACATGTCCAGACCCGTCTGAAGTTTGCCAGAGAGCATATGGATGATCCAGAAGAGGATTAGGAGAATATCATGTTGTCAAATAAACCAAAATAAAACTTTTTGGTAAAAACTCAACTCGTCGTGTTTGGAGGAAGACAAATGCTGAGTTGCATCCCAAGAACACCATACCTACTGTGAAGCATGTTAGGGTTTGCCCTGGGTTCGCGCCGTTTTCCCCGGTTTATTTTCCTTTGCTCCCTTCCACTTTGTTTACATTCCTGAGTGCGGCGTGTATGTGTTTGTGCTTGGATTCCGTTCTCCTTGTCATCTCCCTGCTCACACCGGTTCCACATTCCACCTCATCAGCGTTCCAGATAAAACCGCCGATCGATCTCCAAGGCTTCGCAAGAATATCTCCGCTTGAATACCTTGCTCACTTTCACTCGCTGTTAGCTTAACATTTAGCTTAGCGTTAGCGCCACTATTACTTGGCTCGTGGCTACTCTTCAGCTTTGTTCTCTTCTCGTTTTCAGTTCTCATGCTGCTTTGTTTTTGCTTATCGCCAGTTAAAGCCTTAACTTTTCATCAAGCTTACTCATCAGACTAGTGTGCTTTTCTGGCCCCCAAGCCGTATTTTTTCTTTTTTTTTTTGGATGTATTGATCGCCAGCTCTCTCTTCATCCCCCAGCCTTCGGTTCCTGCTGTCATTCCCCCGGTTCCACCACAGTCTTGGGCCCAGTGGAAGCAAGCCCCTCACTGCCGCCGCATTCTTGTTCGTTGCACGCTTGGTCCCTGGCTTCCTGGACTAGGGGCGCCGCACCTCGACCAGCCGGTTCACACGCGCGCACACACACAGCCCAGTCCATTTGGGGTTTGTTAATCCACTATGTCATTGTCCATAGCCTGTATGTTGGTTTGCATATTGGGTTCTCCAGCTATCTTAGTGTGGGATCTTGGATCCCATGTAACAGCATGGCGGTGGAAACATCATGCTTTGGGGCTGTTTTTCTGCAAAAGAGACAGGACTACTGATCCCTGTTAAGGGAAGAATGAACAGAGCCATGTATCGTGAGATTTTAAGCATAAACCTCTTTCCATCAGTGAGAGCGTTGAAGATGGAACATGGCTGGGTCTTCCAGCATGACAATGATCCCAAACACACCGCTCGGGCAATGGAGGAGTGGCTCCGTAAAAAGCATTTCAAGGTCCTGGAGTGGCCTAGTCAGTCTCCAGACCTCAACACCATAGAAAATTTGTGGAAGGAGTTGAAAGTCCGTGTTACCCAGCGACAGCCCCAAAACATCACTGCTCAAGAGGAGATCTGCATGGAGGAATGGGCCAAAATACCAGCTACAGTGTGTGCAAACCTAGTGAAGACTTACAGGAAACGTTTGACCTCTGTCATTGCCAACAAAGGTTATGTTACAAAGTGTTGAGTTCAACTGTTATTGACCAAATACTTATTTTCCACCATAATTTACAATTAAATTCTTCACCAATCCTACAAATACTTTTTTGGCCCACTGTATCAAGTCTATATGAGATACCGTAGTTGTATTGAATAAATATGCTAATTCCTGTACACATACAGTACTGTTGTTACATCATCCCATCGTCAGCCATGCTGCACTGAAACCTGCAACTATCAACAACTTGAACATTATCAGCAGTGTCATTTATAAGAAGCGTTAGTGGAGAAGTTAAGTCAAGTCAAGTAAAATCTATTTATATAGCGCTTTTTTACAATGGAGCATTGTCTCAAAGCAACTTTACAAGTTTAGATTATCTCCTAATAAACTACGTTTCATTCCCAAATTGAGCAAGCCTAGGGCACGACAGAGGCAAGGAAAAACTCCCTGAGTGTTATAGGAAGAAACCTTGGGAGGACCAAGACTCAAAAAGGGACCCCAACCTCCTTGGGCGGCGTTAGGCGCGTAGATGATAAAATCTAAGAGCGAAACTAAAGTCATGGAGTCAAAGTTCGAATAAAAATGTGAAGTATGCACATTGACATTAAAGTGGCCCTGGTATGGTGGGGCTGGAGCTGATGATGGAAGCAGAGCTTGAGTGGAGGCCACAGCGGATGAAACATCATGTGTGGGGCTGGAATCGGCACCGGAACACAGCTCAGAGAGAAAGCAGAAGAAGAAAACAATGCAATTAGTTATTGATTAAGAGCACAGTGGATCAATCACTGATGCCATGTCAATCGCTGATGCCATGTGTAGCATGAGACCCCGGCAGCATTAGAAGTATAGCAGCATAGCTAGAAAGAGGAGAACTCGTAGGAAAAACAGCCAAGAGGGATCACATGAGACATCGGCAACCCCACGGGAGGCAGAAGACAGCAACCCAACGTCTCTGATCACCATAAGACTCTTTGACTATGAATCCCCAGCTTTGCCCTTATTCTAAGGCAAGGATGCACGAGTCAAGATCACGAGGACCGAAGCCCAGTTCAGCCAGACCACCCACTCGACACAAGGCAGGCAGGCCGGCCGGCCAGACATGGACTCCAGACTCCGGCCCCAGTGACCCAAACCCATGCATCCTGGTCTAAATCTAGTCAAAAGCCTGTGTAAATAGGTATGTCTTTAGCCTAGACTTAAAACTTTTCCAGAGTGTCTGAATCTCGAACGAAAGTGGAAAGTTTATTCCATAGTTTGGGGGGCCATATATGAGAAAACCTTCCCCCGGAACATGTAGGCTCCACACAAGCGGAGCTCCGAGGTTGGGATGCCCAGTTTATAACCCCGTGTCTGTGTGTGTATACTCTGGGTACTCTGGAATCAACTTAATCTCAAGCCTCAAAATGTCATTACTTTCATCTTCCATCATTAATTCCACAAATTTACCTCTGTAACCTCTTCATTGTTCAGGAATTACAAATACAGTGATACCTTGGTTTTCGATGTTAATTCGTTCCAGAAGAATTGTTGATAACCGAAAACAATGAGTAGTGAGCTAATTTTTTCCCATAAGGAATAATGTAAAGTGAATTTATCCATTCCAGACCCCCAGAAAATGAGGCATTATGTACTATAATGAGGTTGTATTGTACGGGTGATCCTGATTAATGATGGGGACATCTTCCAGTAAATTCATCACAAGTTAAATGTATCATGAACTGAGGAGTGTAAATAATGTTTGGTGGAGCAGTCAATAGTATATAACAGCGGAGATATCGAAAGGATGCTATGACAAGTAATGATAAGTAAGTTTAAATGTTTAAACTACTTACATTAACCTACAGTTGGCCGAAATCATTAACACAAATCTTATTTTATAATATAAGTTTTTATAAAATCTAATGTAATTTAGTGAGTAATGGTTTGAAAATGAAAACTGAAAGCTTACTTACTCTATTGGTGAAGTTGGGGCGCTAGCATGGCTGCTAAGCTAACTGCAGCCTGTGTTCCGGAGAATTCAGTTCCTGTTTTGATTTTGGTTGGCTCTTATAAAAAACCATTTCAGGACCTGTGGAGACTTATTTGCACTAACAATACAGTGAATATATTTTCTGAGCAAAGGCTATTGTGAACCTGAATTACTGAATCAGTGTGTACTGAATCATGAATCATGAATCATAAATCGCGAATCAAATTTTGGCTGAAACAAGTCATGTGATATGTAAAAGCTTAAGCAAGTGCTTAAGCAACGACGAGAACCGAGACAATTTTTTCTAGTCAAAATGCATAGAGGACTGAATTTGATGAGTTCTGAGGTGGTCAAGAACCGAGGTACCACTGTATTAATTGTGATTATCTTAAATAATTGTGATTAGATGATTATTTAATAATGGTGGCATATTATTTAATAACTGTTGTCTAATTTTATTTTCTCTAATTTATTGTACTCTTCATAACATTGTATTCAGTTTATCATAGACTACATTTTTTTTTTGTATTTTCTTTAAATTTTTTTATATTTAGCTTCTGTTTAGTTAAACTATTACTATAAACATATTAGTTAGTTTAATTAGTTTTGTTCTTGTATATACTGTATCTGTCCAAGGAGCTTGGGTCCCTTTTGGAGTCTTGGTCCTTCCAAGGGTTCTTCCTTACAACTTCCTAACATTTAGGGAGTTTTTTGCCTCTGTCACTGTAGGCTGGCTCAGCTAGGGCTTTGGGCCTTGATGTTTGTAAAGCTGATTTGATACAATGCTTCATTGTAAAAAGTGCTATAGAAACAATTTGACTTTGACTTTAATGCGTTTCTTTCCCTTGTAGGTCAGGTTTTATCCCTTTGTGAAAGCAAAGAGCAGACTTTACCATATAGCTTACACACCTTACCACCCAGTCTTATGTTTCTTTGAAGTGGTCAACTTTACCTCAACACACAACTGTTGTGGTTGAGAATCTAGTTCAACTGACCTTTGTCACAGGCATTCACACAAATGTACAATACTAGTAACAGTTTAGATTTTTTTTGGCTGTTCTTACATTATGTTTAACAAATAATCTATGTATTTAATCGAATTGGTCTGTTCATTAGTCTAGCCAGTCCAAGACCTTGTAGTGAATTCCAGTGAAGTCAGGTGTTGCATACAGACACAGACATTATATACTGCTCTAAAAAATAAAGGGAACACTTAAACAGCACAATATAACTCCAAGTGTTCCCTTTATTTTTTGAGCAGTATATTTCGTTTCTTAGAGAGGTCAGAC
Organism: Ancistrus triradiatus; assembly: GCA_025084515.1. Classification (NCBI taxonomy): domain Eukaryota; kingdom Metazoa; phylum Chordata; class Actinopteri; order Siluriformes; family Loricariidae; genus Ancistrus; species Ancistrus triradiatus. Next base: position 7,683 of record JAJAGP010001741.1, read on the forward strand.
TGGTCGGGGAATCCTCTGCCATTGTAGCAGTGAATCCCCCCCCACACACCCACACCCAGACTGACTGGTGTCCCATCCAGGGCACGCTTATGCCAGTGTTCTCTGGGCATAGGCAGTGGAACCCTATAACTCTGCCCAGGAAAGACAAAGTTAAAAACTTATGAATAGAGTCTTTTATTCAATTTCTGACATGTTTGTTACAATCTTTGATACATGTATCTCAGTTTCTCTGCAAGTGTGCTATTATTTGCATTTCAAAATAAGATATTATGAATACAATTTTTAAATGCAGTGACTAGTATTTACTGTACCCTGGAAGTAAATTGTGTATATAATTTGCAGATTGCTGACTACGCCTGGCTCTCCTTTGAGTCTGATCTTCAAAATCAAAACTCAAACTACAGCTAGACTCTCAAAGGTATAGTAACATAGGCAAGTGATAGCAGTACAATCTAAATAATAGTGTTGCTTGAAAATTTGTGTATCCTTTAGAATTTTCTATATTTATGCATACATATGATCTAAAACATCATCAAATATTCACACTGTTTTTAAAAGTAGATAAAGTGCATCCAGTTAAACAAATGAGACAAATATATTATACTTCTTCATTTATGTATTGAGGAAAATGATCCTATAGTACATATCTATTAGGGGAGAAAATATGTGATCCTTTGCTTTCAGCACCTGGTGTGGCCTTATGCAGCAGTAACTGCAACTTCACATTTTTGGTAACAACTGACCAGTCTGGCACATTACCTTGAAGAAATTTTATCCCATTCCTCCATACAGAAATGGGACTGCGACTTCAAGTCTGGGACGCTGGCGGGTTTTCTCACATTAACTGTTTCCACAACATGTCTATTGGTTTAAGGTCAGGACATTGATTTGGGCATTCTGAAACATTACATATATTCTTCTATAACCATTTTTTTGTAGAAGAGCTTCTGTGCTTAGGGTGTTTATGTTACTATTATTATTTTATCATGCCTTGCTGGTATAATTTATAATTATTTATTCCAACAATGATGGCAAGAGATCCCAGCACAGATGCAGCATAACATGCCCAAACATGATACTACCATCCTCATCCTCAAAGTCTAAAGTCTAAAGTCTAGTCTAAAGTCTCATGTTTTACAGTTAATTACTTAACTGTATTTAATTACTAATTAAATACCACAGGGTACTGACTCAGGCCTGAATGTCATCCCATTGATTGAAAACATTTATTCATTCATTCACTTTCTTATTCGCTTAATCCTGGACAGGATCACGGGACTGCTGGTCCCTAGCCAGCATAGGGCACAAGGCAGGAACAACCCTAGACAGGGTGCAAATCCATTGTAGAGCACCTACACTCATACACACATGCACACACCAGGGGCACTTTAGAGACACCAGTTAACCTAACCTGCATGTCTTTAGACTGTGAGTGGAAAGCGGAGTACCTGGAGAGAACCCACGCAGACACGGGAAGGACATGCAGACTTCACACAGAAGGGATCCAGACCACTCTGGAATTGGACCCAGGACCTTCTCACTGTGAAGTGACAGTGCTACCCACCAAGCCACCGTGCTTCCCCTGACTGAAAACACCTGGCTGTAATTTCATCTTTAAACTAAGGGCTAATCCTAGCGCTTTACATATGTTTGTCATTCACAGGTGTGTAACATTGGACAATTTTCATCACTCATTGCCGAATATAATAGTTTTGTCTCATTTGTTTAAATGGTTTCTCTTTACCTACTTTTAGGACTTGTGCGAAGTTCTGATGACATTTTAGGTCTCATATATAAGGTTTTACAGGGTTCACAAACTTTCAAGCACATCTGTAGATAATAAAAGGAATCGTACATCCTTTTCTGTTTTATGTTTTATTGCAAATAATGAAATTATGCTCATCAGAAAATGTTGTTGAATCAGTTGTAGACTTGGTTGTAGGCCTATAATAGAATGTTGAACATGAAACTGGCTGCAGTTCCTTCGCCAGTTTAGATAAAGGATGAAAGCATGCATTATCACAAAAATACCCCAATAATCCCTAAATGCAGAGCATTTAATGAGATAAAGGGCTAAGTATATCTTTGATCACAACCTTATTCTGATTCGGGTGCTGGTATTCTCATTTAGCAAGACCAAATGAGTTCCATGTTCCATGTTAGTTCCAGCTGGTTTATGCTGGTTAGTGCTGATATGGTTCTGGTTTCACTGTTGAACTGTGAACCAGCATACCAGTATTTCAAACACAGCATGCGATGATCTATGCTGTTTTTTCTGGCAGGGTGTGTATTGTTGAAAGCATTTCCAGTTATTTGAAACAGGAATTTGGAGCAATGATTGAAGGTTGCTTCGGCCAATATTTCCCACTGTCTTTTACATCACATGGATGGCAGGGTACGTATGCATGATTGAAACGAACAGGTGAAGGGAGTGTGATGATCTGGGCAGTGTCCATACCCAGAAAAAAATGTACTGTGAATTTTCATAGTAAACTGTGAATTGCTTGACAGTTTTAATGTGAACTTTCACTACTATGGTACATTTCATAGTACTTTTTTCCTGGGTAAGGTGGTCTACAGTTCATAGTCCAGCTGTAAACTTGGTGGACTATGAACTGACCATGAATTATTTCATAGTTGTACTATGAATTTAGGTAATTTGGCCACTTCATGGTTCTACTGTCAAATTTCACAGTACATTTTTCCTGGGTAAGGTGGTCTACATGTTTTGGCTCAGCTGTGTGGTAGCATTCATGGCTATATAGATAGAGTCCAAAAAGTTACCATAATACCATGTTGTTGTACAGTTACAGAAGGTACATCCACAAGAAGTGAAATCAAATGTTATACAGATGGTCATAAAGAGATCTTCAGCTCCGTCCATAGCGAGGACTAACGTTACGTGACTTCACCTTTAGAAGCGTAGACACACCTATATTTACTCTCGCGTGAGTACCGCCCACCATTCTGTCATTTTACCACCATACGAGGATTACACGCTGCAGTCTGCTATCAAATTATGGACAGAAAATAAGTCGTCGACGAATATGGTTCGGCTTATTTGAATTTCTTTTGACATTTTTCAGACAGAGACTGTTCTCTGGGCACCTACTGAGCACGCTGACTGAAGCACAATGTTCATATGAATGACCCCAGGTGTGAACGAGGAACAATTAACGTTCATGTCAATATGGCGATGCTGGAGGAAAGTCCATCCCCGGCGAAAAGTGAGCTTTTATTAAACCTGCGCTGGGGCCAAGTAGTCAAAGAGCAACAAGCTCGACTTAGTGCGAGCAGAGATGATTTACCCGCGCTGAACAAAGGTGGGACAGTGCTGAGAAAGAAAGGCTCTGGAGTGGTAAGTTTGCACGATCTGTCTTGCACGACCGCATTTAAACACGGTTAAATGAGCGCTATCTTTATGTGCTGGTGAATGACGGAGACCGTATGCTACAATTAGTGACTCTTTTAAAACCCAACAAAGATCAAGCAGCCTGTATGTTGTGTTTTGGACAATGGTATGTTGGTCGAACAGTTTTATCAGCACGACTATGTGAGAACCAGCACTAACCAGCATGAACCAATTTGGACCAAGAAGGTAAACGGAATTCACCAGGTCTTGCTTTTTGACCAGCCTTTACAACATATGCTGTTTTTTAATAGGGAAGAAATGAATACATGTTTATTAGCAGTGGTGTTATTACTGTTGGTATCAAAATGCACCCTAGTTACAGAGTAGTATTTTATTTCATTTCTACTATTCCAGTTATGTAGAAGAATAGTGAAGACATAAAAGCTACTAGGCCTATAGCCTACAATTTGCGTGAAAGTCTAAATGGCCCAGGTTAATTAAATGCCCATAAAGTTGTCTGATATTTATTTAGAACACAACACAATTTAACTTCTCCTGATTTTATTAAATCTTTATTTAATTCACAGTCATGGGTAAAAAAGTGTGTAATTCAATACAGTGGGGGCTAAAAGTTACCACTAGTGGAAATGTTTCATTTACTTCAATTTTTACAGTGATCTTCATTACAAATCGTATCAGCATACCAATTTGAGTGAAAAGTTGAATCTTTGGGGGGAAAAAAGCTGATAAATTTATTATTCAACATATGATGTTCTGCTTTGAGCTACCATCTTCAAGTTTGTGCCAAATGTGATGATCCATGTTATGACAGCATGATTTTGCAATATTCCAGAGAACATCTTGTGATGTTACTGAATGCTTGGCTATTTGCTCTGTCTTCAAGGGCCCCATGAAGGCTTGATGGGGTGTAGGACAGGTGACAGTGGAGGAAAGAACATCCTCCGTACGTCAGTCCGTACTCATTGATGTTCTTTGTCGCAATGCTTTGAAGTGTCTTTTGGGTCAATATTCTGCTGCAATATGAATCCTTCTCCACAAAGAATCCAAACATTTTCACTAGTGGTCTCTTTTGTCCCTGTCTGTAATCGCCCACAGTTCATGTTGGAAGTTTTATAGCACCAAATACATTTCCAGTCTTTTTTGAATATACGGATCAAAAGTAACAGCTCCTAATAAGAAAAATATGGTGTATATTTGTATTTACTCAGTATATGGATTAATTATTCAAAGACATGCTGGAAAGTATGGCATCCAGTCAGGTCCATCCAGACTTTTGACTAGTGTGGTTAACATCTATCAGCTTAGTATTTAATTGCATGAATTAACTGCATTTAAACCTGATTTTGTGAAGTGATTTACTCCTGCCCTAACATTCTATGCAATTTATATAGAGAATATACTGTAGACAATAATAATAATTTTATTATGATGTTGTTGTTTAATCCTATGTGATCTCTAACATCTTTTTTTCTGTTTTGTTTATATACATCAATCAACCAAAACATTAAAACTACGTAGGACTTGGTCTCAAAAACGGATTCCGATTAGGAACCGGTTCCAAAATTTTAAGGGCTAGGTACTCCTTAAAAAAAGTTTGAAAAGTGGAATTTTGATTCTACTGATCGGTTCCTACTAATGATATCTTTTCATTTATTCAGTGATTAGGTCCTAACAGTGCCAGCTTGGTAGAGGTGGCAACTTTGCGTTTTCTGCTTCAAATATATGGCCCCGATTAATACATCTGTAAGCAGACACCTGCCACGACCAGTGTGTCATGTAATCACATGCGTCATCATGTAGTTTTGTTTTGATATGTTCCCCTACAGAATTAACAGAGAATGGATGCTCAAAAGCGCATCTCCACTGTGAAAGAAAACTAAAATGCTAAATGCACTATGTGTGGGAAGTCTATCTATTGTAAAGGAGATTGCACCTCCAACATACCAGAACATCTAAAGTACCGGCATGATATTTAGCTTCAGCAGTGTACCGTATTTGATAGACTGCAGTCTCCTAGCCCAAATGCTGCATTACTCAGGAGTCTAAAACACTTAATGTAAACAAAGCTTAACGTGGTTTAAGGTACTAAAACAATGACCAAGGAACACTAAACTGTGGCAATGTGACTGAATGATACACCTGAATTCACTGATTAAGAAGTGTGTCCTAATACTTTTGTCCATATAGTGTAAATTGTTATGTTACTTGCTGGGACAGTGAATGTGCTAAAATTATTTAGCTTGGTGGTGATGGTTGAATCTGGTCATTGTTCTGCACAGTTTGAGTTATTGGTGTAATAGAAAGGAGCAGGCCTGGGAAAAGGCTGATCTAGCACAACTCATTAATTTGTGTATAAACTTTAGTCAAGGCAAAGCTGCTGAAGGAAAACCTGCTCAGCGGGTTTGGCAAGGCAACACTGAAGTACATTATGAATCATTGTCAATAATTTGATATTGCATTGATGATGGGAGAACTGAGCTAAGAAAGGATTTGCAGTTGATCTGGATTGACATGGGTAAAAGGAGCAGTTAGGACTAGGTGATGCAGGCAAAGATTAAAAAATTGGCTATTAAAAGTGTTCGCTGATAATCGATGCAGGAGCCACCACTATCCTCACAAGGGAAAAGTCAGGTTAAAATATGAAAATCATGGGCTGTTTCCAAAATGCCTTAATTACTACTTTCTACATGTTGCATGAACTGGTGGTAGTAAATGATTTTGTACTCTCCCTCCATATGTTTTGTTCTTAAGCCTGCGACATGCTCAACGTCACTGCGTGGTTCAAAATCATGCTTGGCACATGACAGCTTGGACATGCTGAAGCATCTTATAAAATAACTATTCTGTTAAACAAGTACGTTCTGGTAATTGCATTTCTAAACATGATGCCTCAGCAGGCTTAATGAAAGAAGTTAAGCAAGTAAGATAAACATTCTAAAATATTGTTATTGAATTATTAAAACGTAATACGTGCATTCTATTAAAGTTTATATTGTCTGCTCCTATGGCTGGGAAGTGCTTTTTAATGGAAAAAAAACGTTCTTTATGGTCAAACAGTAGCAAGAAACAAGCAATTAACACTATAAAAAGCCTGCAACTGACTGCTCTAATACATACCCCTTAGACCATATAATCCTGGATTACTAGAAGCTCAGTATGATCTCCTTGCCTTTTATTTGTGTATTAGGAGTCATTTAGCCAAAGGTATTAAAGGCCATTATTGCCGCATCTATAGTATAGTATGTACTGCTTATTAACACCAAGCCACACAGTGTACTGTACACGTCGTACGTTTTTACAGTCTTATGTTTTGTGAAAAATGTTTTTTGCATAATTCATAATTTGTCACATTTGTGAACGGGGCAAATAGTTAGCATACATTTACTGTGACTGTATGAATAAACTATTGTATAGTACTTTAAGATAAGAGGAAGGAGACAGGGTTTATTGTTTAAGGAGACAGAGCCCCATTGTTTATGGGGCATTTAACCTTTGTTTCCTCTCACTAGATTGCATCTGACGAGCAGCCACCTGAAACCATCCACTGTCTAAACTCTGACTTAAGGCACAAGGTAAAGCAGGGGGTTTTGTACACTGTCGTTGTTCTAGTCTTGACTGTCTTGAAAATCCTCCTTGAGTATGTCAGAAATGAATGTCAGTTGAATTCGGACCAGTTAATGTTGTTTGTTTTATCATGATAACTTTTTCATCTAGCATTTGATAAAAACCTAAACTGAATGTGATAAGCCCATACACATTCTTGAGATCAGAGGAACTGAACTTGTGAATAAATTCTTATGTGGTTTATAGCAGGTAGTGTCACCTTACAATTAGTTGTCCAAACAGAATGGAGATTAAAAGAAGTGCTATTCAGAGCACACATGGAGGTTGTCTTTCCCTCTAGTCATATTTTGAGTGTAAATATTATTTTTTCTGTGTTTAAAGTCTTGTGTGCAAAATGTGCCTTGTGCCTGCCGTGCAGTGAGGAATGCTTTTTTATCCAATGGACAAGAAAACTGGAAAACCCATGTCAAACTAGCCAGAATTATCAAGTAAGTAAAGACAAAACAAATGTACTCCTATGTTCATTCTAAAAAAATTTGTTTAATTTGCGGATATGAATTGATTATGCTCATATAATTATTATAAAGTTTGCTCACAAGAATAATAATAGCCAATTAATATTTGATTAACCCCATAAGTGCCCCTGTGCTCTCACTCACCACCTCCAAGCCATAGCCTAATTTAAAAATATGATTGTAAATATCTAATTCAGCATCAGAATTTGTCAATGATCTTCTAATCATTTCAGTGCATTTTCATCATTCATTATAATGGTGGAACAGAGCACACACGACGTCCTAAACATTTCCGTCCATAACTGCTTACTTATGTATTGCCACACATGTATTTATACTTGAAATGTCTGGCTGTATCTACTAATGGACAGATGTGGCTAATTTAAATGCTGTTCCGTTCTACGTCCCGCTGCAAGAATAAGGCTGTATTTTCTACTCTTTTGAATCCCAAAATTGTCCAGTAGTCATTCTCAACACACACTTTTTAAAACATCTTATCACACGGGGGGACCATAGACTGTTGAAGGAAGGGAGAATTCCCTGGACAGGTCAACACAGTCTGACAGACCATGAATAATGTGGATGGGACTCACCAGGCCACGACAAAACCCAGATTCAAGGAAAGCTACTCCAAATCCAATTGGCAACCAAAGTGAGTCCACACTCTCTGGTGTCCTAGTTCCTTTGAGTTTTCAGAGTGAGCGAGTGCTGGGTCAGTAGCACATGCCTGACCAGGGGTGCACCATGTGACACATCTCATTTCTTTTAAAAACAAATAGTTCAGTAATTGACAAACTCACCACATTATCAACAAATTTGGTGAGTTTGTCAATTACTGAACTATTTGTTTTTAAAAGAAATGAGATGTGTCACATGGGGCACCCCTAGTCAGTAAGGCTGAAAAATAATCATACCTTGGAATTAAGTCCTGATTTTCGATATTTTTACAAAAGATGCCAAAACTATGGAGAAATATCATACTTGGGTGTTAAAACCGCAATAACAAGACCTGTATTTCTGATGATGATGATAATAATAATAATAATAATAATAATACTATTATTATTATTATTATATAATGCAGTACGTCATTAAATAATAATAAAGCCTATACTGTTACTATATGTAATTTGCATATAATGCATATACAGTATGTTGTATTAAACTATAGTATGCATATTTTGTATAAATAGACACTTAGTTACCTGTTTATTATGTACATGTGCCATGTTATTAGATTAGATATACCACAGTTATCTGTAGTCCAGCTGTTAATGCATTTTAGCACGGTACAATGAAAGGACTACCAGTGATCATATACAGTGGTGCTTGAAAGTTTGTGAACCCTTTAGAATTTTCTATATTTCGAAATAAATATGACCTAAAACATCATCATATTTTCACACAAGTCCTAAAAGTAGTTAAAGAGAACCCAATTAAACAAATGAGACAAAAATATTATACCTGGTCATTTATTTATTGGGGAAAATTATCCAACATTACGTATTAGTGAGTGGCAAAAGTATGTGAACCTCTAGGATTAGCAGTTAATTTGAAGGTGAAATTAGAGTCAGGTGTTTTCAATCAATGGGATGACAATCAGGTGTGAGTTGGCACCCTGTTTTATTTAAAGAACAGGGATCTATCAAAGTCTGCTCTTCACAACACATGTTTGTGGAAGTGTATCATGGCACGAACAATGGAGATTTCTGTGGACCTCAGAAAAAGAGTTGCTGATGCTTGTCAGGCTGGAAAAGGTTACAAAACATCTCTCAAGAGTTTGGACTCCACTAATCCACAGTCAGACAGATTGTGTGCAAATGGAGGACATTCAAGACCATTGTTACTCGCCCCAGGAGTGGTCAACCAACAAAGATCACTCCAAGAGCAAGGCATGTAATAGTTGGCGAGGTCACAAAAGACCCCAGGGTAACTCCTAAGCAACAGAAGGCCTTGGCTAATGTTAATGTTCATGAGTCCACCATCAGAAAAACACTGAACAACAATGGTGTGCATGGCAGGGATGCAAGGACAAAGCCACTGCTCTCCAAAAAGAACATTGCTGCTGGTCTGCAGTTTGCTAAAGATTATGTGGACAAGCCAGAAGGCTATTGGAAGAATGTTTTGTGGATGAATGAGACCAAAATGGAGCTTTTTGGTGTAAAAGAAAAGTGTTATGTTTGGAGAAAGGAAAACGATGCATTCCAGCATAAGAACCTTATCCCATCTGTGAAACATAGTGGTGATAGTATCATGGTTTGGGCCTGTTTTGCTGCATCTGAGCCAGGACAGGACAGCTTGCCATCATTGATGGAACAATGAATTCTGAATTATAATCAGAGAATTCTAAATTAAAATTTCAGGGGGTGTCACACCAGATATTGAAAGCAAAGGTTCAAATACTTTTGCCACTCACTAATATGTAATATTGGATAATTTTCCTCAATAAATAAATTACCAAGTATAATGTTTTTGTCTCATTTGGTTAACTGTGTTCTCTTTATCTACTTTTAGGACTTGTGTGGAAGTCTGATGACGTTTTAGGTAATATTTACGCAGAAATATAGAAAATTCTAAAGGGTTCACAAACTTTCAAGCACCACTGTATCCTATGTGTGGTGGATCATGCGTAGCACAACAGTGACACTAATGTGGTAGTGTATTGAGTAGGTACTCTGATCCTGCATCAAGACCAGTTTCTGACAATGCACACTACAGGCTGGTTATTTTTAGTTGCCAGATATTTGTCAACTGAGCAATGATACTCATGTTTTTATCAACATCAAAAGTGACTATGACTAATACACAGGTGCCATGCACACTGCCATGCAGTGCAGAGCATGATTAGGAACTGAACTGGACTGGAATCTTGGCCCATATTATTCTATTGGACAATGGCACATTATCTCATATATAAAGTGCTACTTTTAAACTCCTTTAAAACCTATGTTAAGTATGTGGCAGTAGTTTAAGGATTCTTGAGATTATTTATGAACTGTAACAAATGGGTTTAAGTTAATGTTGGTGCTTTGCTCCTGTAATTTGACAGAAGAGGTTTTACAGGCACAGAGTTGGTGCAATGGCTGATGGAGCAGTGTGTGTATATTGAGAACAGGAATGCAGCGTTTAGAGTCTGGAACTTACTGCTGGAGCTGGGCATCCTGCTCTCAGGTATGTTTAAGAAACCTGCGTGAAACCTGTATGGAAAATGCAAATAAAAAATGCAGTTTGTCTTAAATTAACCTTTCGTTGCAGACAACATGATCCCAATGTATTTCATGTTATTTTTGTCCAACTTTTATTTAATATTGTAATATGAATCCATTCCTGCATTTTCGGCATTCAACACATTCCAAAAAAGTTGAGTTGGGGCAAATTTAGGGCTAGTAATGAAGTAAAAAAAAAAAAGTCTGAATAATGATGTGATTTCAAACATCTGATTGTAATCATGATTGGGTACAAAAGCAGTACCCATGAAAGGCTGATTCTTTGAGGAGTAAAGATAGGAATAGGACCTCCAGTTTGTCAACACGTTATTGAAATGTTTAAAAACAATGTTCCTCAAAAAAAGAGCCGAAGTGCATAATATCTTTAAACGATTATAGGAATCTCGAGTAATTTTAGTGGGCAACCACATGGGCAAGGGATTACGTGGGTAAACCTTTATCAAGCACTACAATACAGAATAAAATTCATTAATGACTTAAAACTTCACTGTGTAAAAAAGAAGCCTTATGTTAGCCATTTCCAGAAGTGTTGATTTCTCTCTGCTCAGATGCGTCTAGGATGGACCACCACACAGTGGAAACATGTACTGTGGTCAGATGACTGTTATCAGTAACAAGTCCAAAAAACCGTTGTCTGTCATGGTATGGGATTGGTCAGTGCCTTTGGCAAGGTCATTTACACTATGGTGATGGCAGCATTAATGCAGAAAAGTACATTGCGATTGTAGAGCATCATGCACTGCTTTCAAGATGACAAAACCACATGCTGCACACGTTACAAAAATGGCTATGGAAGAAGAGGGTTTTGGTACTGGACTGCAATTCTGGAAGAGAATGTGTGGAGAATTTAGAAACAAAAAATGGGACACCGACGACTCCGTATTGTTGCACACTTTAAGATGTGTTTGAGGGAAGAATGGGACAAAATAACACCTGAATCTCTGCATTGCTTGGTATCCTCTGTGCCAAAATGTCTTAAGTGTTGTGAGAAGGATTAGGAACATTACAAAGTGGTACATGCTTTAATGTGCCAACTTTTTGGAATGTGTTGCAGGCCAGAAATACAGGAATTGGTTGAAAAAAAGTTGAACAGACAAAAGATGAAATATTTCAGGTTCATACTGTCTGCAGTGAAATAAAAGTAAAAGTAAGAAGTACTGAACTTTTTTTCCATACTGTCTCAACTTTTTTTGATTTGGGGTTATATTACTGCAGTAGTTTAGTCTTTCTAAGCTACTCATCACAGTCTGGTGATGCAATACTCATTTCTAATTTTTTGTGTAAGTATCAGTGAGCCTTGAACATGTTATAATTACTTAGTCAATGTTAATATATGGACCACCCTGTTGAATTAGCCACAAATGATATACCACAGTAAAAAATAACAAATGGGTACATTTCAAAATAAAGTATTCAGATAATAGATGATTATACTCATTGTTATGGTCTGTTTAAAACCAAGGAGTTAGTTAAGCAACCAGTAATATAACCATATGCAAAATAATTTGTAGAGTGCTTCTGTTGGGAGGTGACTGTCCTAAACCCTACCCTTAAATTTCAACTTGTGTGAAGCTGTGCTTACTGTTGTACCACTTGAAGATATTGATAGTAACTGGTTAAGTATATGTTCAGTTTCTCTGGTCATTATCACTGAATCAGCTTGATCAGCTTCATGTATTTTCCAAAGAAATACTGCATTCAGATTTTGATACATTTTTAAATTTTACTTAATGTATTAAAAATGTAATATTTGTTATATTTAATACATAGTTGGGGGAATGGAAAATAATAGGTAAATAATATATTTTATAGTTTATTTAGTTTAATTTACCAAATGCAGTGATGCCATAATTAACATGTGGGATGGTTTTCAGTCCAATTTCTTATTTTCGGACAATTCAATTACTATTGATTAGTGATTAAATGTTACATTTTTTTTCCCAATATGTTCAGGTCTAGATTAATCCAACCACAATGGCATTATTTCATATTTACTTTCTACACATATTTATCAAGGCTTCCAATAATTTTGAAATTGACTGTATATGCCATATCATTTTAGCTTTATCTTGTTCTGCTGTGTGTTCCAGTGGAAAAACGGACAGTGTTTGAAGACTCTGCAAGTCTGTATCATTTCTCTTTTGAGGAGTGTGAAGCCCAGAGCTGTGAGTTTAGAAAGCAGAGCCAGTGGCAGAATGGAGTGGGTTTTCTGTTACAAGTGGTACCTCGTGTGCAGCTCAACCTGGGAGACCGTAAACCGTGAGTACAAAATGGAAAATACATTTGAAGTTGTCTGATGATTATATGCCGAATTCACACCTCACAACAGCATAACCCATTAAAGCTTTACTCAGTAGTTTTGATTGCTCGATATCAAAAGCACCTTACTTAATGGGTTTCTAATAGAAATAGAGCATTTTCTTTATTAATAGGTGATATGTATAGAACTACCTGGTTGTTTCACATGTCCAGTATGTCTCTGACTCTGACATTTTATTATGGTTATAGGGATCTCATCCTGTCTGCTTTGAGAGTGTTTTGCCGACTTGGCTGCATTTTGTTCATGTGCTGACTGCATTCCTGATTCTTCCATAACAGTGATTGCAATGGCCTCATAATCCAGCTAATACATTTTGAAAGCTTGTTGATATTAAACCTTTCAAATGCAGTAACTTGGCTCACCAATGTGTTTACTAACTCTGATGCAGTCATCCAGGACTGTTTTTATAGGGTATGAGTGGGCCAGCCATGTAGAACATTCTGTTGAAGTGTTCTGCTCTTAATGTCCTCAGACAACATTTGTCTTCAGTAAAATCTTTGAAAGAGGTATTTGAGAAGAAATCACCTGGAGAAAACACTTGTATATTTTCCATAAGGGCTCAACAGCCCGACTGGAAGAGGGTGGCAATGGTGCACAGTTCTAGCCAACCCAACAGTATCTCCTTTGACCAGCAGAGGGTGGCTAAATCACATAGCACACTTCACACTTCACCCTTTCCTCTGACCAATGTTGGCAGCAGAAGGAACTAGTGCAAGCCGGCTTGACATGAGCTGGGAACACCATTTCCCAATTATTAGCTCCTGAAGGCATGTATGGCTGAATAATGCCATTGGCACCATGCCTTTTATTAAGAGGACAGGCAGTATGACATTTAGGATGGTTTCTCTTGTATGTTCCGAAAAACACTGAGAAAGTGAAATGCAAAATATAATAAAAAAGACATGTTTGAAAAATATAACACATTTCAGTCAAAAGTAATAGGAATCTCTAACATGAAAGACCCCAAGAATGTTGGATAGAAAGAGGGAACAGAGATCAAAAGAAAAAGAAAACAAAGAAAGTAAGAACACAAGGAAATGGATCATGAGTCAGTTAAACGTTAAGTCAGTGAGTCAGTCAGAGATGGCTCATATCACATAAGTTCACCAAACATATCAGTGTACGATATACACTACTACATGATATTAGAGATCATGGTTTCAGCATGACTGGCTGTGACCGGTGATCAGCTGTTCAATCTCGTATAACCGATTCCATGAAGCGAGCTTATAAAAGCCACGCTTATTAGAGTAAGCCTCACTTAAGTTAGCCACACAGTTCACTTCAATATATTCCCACTACTTCAAGTCAGACTTCTGTGATCTGTGAAAATCAATGAAAAATCTGAGTTGCAGTGTGCTTTATTTTTATATAAAACCTTGTATTAAGTTTTCACTCTAGTTAAATTAGGACATATCGAGCCAAAAATATACCTGGGTGAAACTGATAACTTTATTTACACAGGTATTAACAATACTCTGGTACAAATAAATGTTATATTTTTGGTGTTATTATCTAACTGTCAGTCATGGTCCACAATAATACATCAGCATATCTAGCTATTTCAATTTTTCACTAATCAATGAAAAAAGAAATTAAAGTATGTGGCAATGTAAATGATTGATAATGAATATTATTTGTTTTTGGAAACGTAATTATGTAAAGATAAGTATTTTGTTTTAATAAATATAAACTGCCAATCTCTCATCAACAACAATTAAGTACAGTACTCAAGTAATATTATTCAAAGGTAATGGGATGCCTCCACAGCTGTTTATTGGATGATACTGCAGCAGACCATTATTCCTGGGACACTGTTTAAAGCCGGCGATTACATGACTACACATGGCATGGCCAGCAATATTGATGAAGTTTAGCTAAGCCTCAGCTTTAGCCTGGCACAGAGTAGGTATGTCCAAACACATATGTTATTATACTATAGTAACACTACAGGGCTTAAGTTTAGCGTTTTTCGTGGAACTGACATTGAACAAACTGGACCAGGCTTATGGATACATGAAAGTCGAAGTGTCCTGTGGTTGACGCACCTCTACCTTGTATTCTGTGCCTCTTCCAATTTGCTTCCTCTTTTGGACATACAGGTATGCGTCATTTAATGTTGATGTTTCGGTTGGTTTATGTGATGAAAGGTCAAGATAATTTGTTTCAGGCATACGTAAGTGTCTGAATTCCTTTGTTTGTGTCTCTCACTGCTACCCTATACAGTGTACTACACAGAACACACTGTATAGTGATTAGTAAATGAGTAACCGAGTGGACCTTTTCAGACACACCCTGTGTCTAAGTACCATGTTATATACCTTACTTTGCAATGATACATGGGGCAGAGTGTTGTACTAGTATGTACTGTATAGCTAAGATATTGAAGACTATCAACTCATTGAGTTTCCATTTTTTAGTAAGTTATTTAAGAAAGATAAAATCTTATTCCACTGTTGACAAGGATTTGTGTGACAGTTCAGTGTATTTGCTGTAGTATTTCTGACAAGCAAATATTTCAGAAGAAAGCGGGAACTGTGAAGTGTGCAGAAACCGTGAATTGTGCTTGTCACCAACAGCCGCCCACCCCCCACAATCAGCTTTCCATCACCAATTGAAACATCTTCTAAAACAGAAATTGCAATGTTCCAGGCATGATTCACATGGCTTATCTGCAGATCCAGCGCAAGTAATTCACCTGAGTGGTAACACTTGTGCTTCATCATCTCAGTGTTTGTAAGGAGTGCAGTGCCAGCCAGATGTTGCTCAGAATTCAGTCATTGCTGTACTACAACAACTAGCGTATCTGGAAAGTTAATATATGGTTAAAGTAGTTTCATAACATTAATAATATGGATAATAACCATGGGTTATTATGCTAACGGATGTTGTCTGATCGCACATTATGGGGTGCATATGTGTATTTGATTGTATGACATCAGACGGCATTGAAATGGTTTAAAACCACAGAGCACAACTGCAGGGTTTGAGAGCATGTCCTTTATAACAGTGGGGTCCAGCTGCAAAATACAGTCTAAACCCATTATCTCACACACATCTGTTTCACAGCTATTTTTGGCAAGAGGAAAGTTTGGTGACTTAACGAATTTACAAAAAAATAGATAAGGTAACATACACACCTGGTGCTGACATTTGTGTTTTACTAAGCGATTGTTTGTGATCGTACGGACATTTACAATGTACATAGACATGTACGTACACGTGCAGTTTGTATTTACGCAAATTTGAGAAATAATCCATGATTGAGTCCTGTCTGCGATGAAGAACAGCAAAGTCATTATAAGATTGTCTGCTGCCCTCTAGGTAACTCCACCGGGCAGCCATTTCCAGCCATACAAGACCAGACATCTATCTGTCTGGATGGGGAGAGACCTATATGTCCGAAACTGAAAGAGAAATTAACGTTTAAAATGCATATTTAGAATCGCTGTTATAATCTAACAAACATGATGTAACTTACTTGTGTTGTTGAGTTCAAATAACACAGAAAAATAAGATGCGCAACCCGCCACTATAAAGTGGCCAAGACTTGCCACCCCAGTCTTCGACATATTTACTAATGTACTGACTGGTTCTTTCTAATGACAGGGTGGGGCTTCTGTACTACAGTCCCCTTCATATTTCAACCAGTGTCCAATCTCCTCCATTATGTAATGTCTCTGATAAAAGATGGGGGCTGTGTATCATCCAGCGTAATAAGTTTAAAGTAGGATTAAATTGTCAACTAAATTAAATTAAATTGATAATGTGGTTATAATGTATATGGTTTACATTTTTTTCAGATATTCAGAATCCTGCTCATACAGTCTGCTGGTTGAACTTTTACACATATTTTAAAACTGTACTGGAATCCTATGAATGTACTGTGTATAAATCATCAACTGTGGTCATTACCGATTAGTGCCACTCATACATATAGGTTAGTGACTTTGGGTTGAGGGATTTGGTTTACTGAAAGGAAGGGAAATGTGTTAAACAGAAGTACAAATTTAGGCCATATCTGATGCTATAGCTGTCCTGTCTGTGGGAAAGTATGTCAGTGATGTGTTGTGCCATGTGCTGTTCTCATTATGTTGATCACACAGATGAGCTTATCACTGTAATCACAGAATTTTCTTACCTCTGATCACACTATCTGATGTCTTACAACATCTTATGTTGTACTGAAACTCTATTTGAGTTGTTTTAATATTTGTTTGTTTAGTTTTCATGTAACAACGCTATCAGCAGCAATGGTCATTTTAGCGACAAACAAAATGTTATATCGATACATAAGGTTAAATATATCCACATGGATTGGGACATTTTGGTGTAATCAATGAAGCTAGTGCATGTCTTTGGACTGTGGGAGGAAACCGGGTGTGAGGAGCACCTGGAGTAAACCCACGCAGACATGGGAGAACATGCGGACAGAAAGGACCCAGACTGCTCCACCTGGGATCGAACCCAGGATCCCCTTGCTGGGCGGTGATGATGCTACCCAGTGAGCCACCGTGCCACCAATGCATTTACATATAGTGTTCTTGTATAGATGTCATATTTTCAATTTTACAGTACATTCCGTTAAGTGTCTTAAATGTGTGTTCATCTGTCTTCAGGTTTGATGCTGTTATGAAGACTACTTCTCATTCTTGTCAGCCAATGGATGTGGTCCAAATGAGGGCTCTAGAATGTCTCAATTCATCGGTGAGAACTTTTCGACTTATTGCAGTGTTCTTTTTAAACAGAATTCAGTTTTATTTCAGCTACGTCAATGCACTCTGGATTGTAAAAAGTGTTGAGGTAACCAGCTGTGTCTGTAATGGACATGATGAATCTTTACCACTGTGAGAGTCAGTTTATACATATGATACATTTACATTTTATATGCATGCAGTCATTAAGTAATGTTGCAAAACTGAGCATACCTTGGCAATAGTCACAATGAATATACGTAGTTTAATAGTGCGAGTCTTCCTTTCAGCAAGCACTTTTAGAAAGTTTTGCTGTACAGTGCAACTACAACTATGCAAATGTCATCCAGGCTGAATTAAATGTCTAGTATATTTTCCAAATGAGAATAAGTGAACGCAACATTTACAAGGAACAAACCTAAATATGGCAGAATTTAAGGAGCCTTTGTGACCTAATTGACTATTACTCGCCTATTTATATTTATATATATATATATATATATATATATATATATATATACACACACACACACACACACACACACACAAGTCAGTCACTGATTGTGCAAGTTCAAGATGAGAGAGGTCTGTAATTTTCATCATAGGTACACTTCAACTATGAGAGACAAAATGAGGAAAAAAAAATCCAGGAAATCACATTGTAGGATTTTTAAAGAATTTAATTGTAAATTATGGTGGAGAATAAGTATTTGGTCTATAACAAAAGTTCAACTCAGTATTTTGTAACATAACCTTTGTTGGCAATGACAGAGGTCAAACATTTCCTGTAAGTCTTCACCAGGTTTGCACACACTGTAGCTGGTATTTTGGCCCATTCCTCCATGCAGATCTCCTCTACAGCAGTGATGTTTTGGGGCAACACAGACTTTCAACTCCCTCCATTAATTTTCTATCAGGTTGTGGTCTGGAGATTGGCTAGGCCACTCCAGGGCCTTGAAATGCTTTTTACATAGCCACTCCTTCATTGCCAGAGTGCTGTTTTTGTGATCATTGTCATGCTGGAAGACCCAGCTACGTTCCATCTTCAATGCTCTCACTGATGGAAGGAGGTTTTGGCTTAAAATCTCATGATACATGGCCCCATTCATTCTTCCCTTAACACGGCTCAGTCGTCCTGTCCCCTTTGCAGAAAAACAGCCCCAAAGCATGATGTTTCCACCCCCATGCTTCACAGTAGGTATGGTGTTTTTGTAATGCAAATCAGCATTCTTCTTCCTCCAAATACGACGAATTGAGTTTTTATCAAAAGTTCTATTTTGGTTTCATCTGACCACATCATATTGTCCCAATCCTTTGCTGGATCATCCATATGCTCTGTGGCAAACTTCAGACGGGCCTGGAAATGTACTGGCTTAAGCAGGGGGACACGTCTGGCACTGCAGGATATGAGTCTTTCTCGGCGTAGTGTGTTACTGATGATAGCCTTTGTGACTTTAGTCCCAGCTCTCTGCAGGTCATTCATCAGGTGCCTCCATCTAGTTCTGGGATTTTTGCTCACCGTTCTCATGATCATTTTGACCCCACAGGATGAGATCTTGTGTGGAGCCCACCAGCCTGCTTGCCTATTGTAGATTCACTCTTCTCAGCTTGGTGCAGGTCTACAATTTTCTTCCTGGTGTCCTTCGACAGTTCTTTGGTTTTGGCCATGGTTTAGTTTGGAGTCTGCCTGTTTGAGGCAGTGGACAGGTGTCTTTTATACAGATAACTAGGTCAAACAGGTGCCAGTAATACAGGTAACGAGTGGAGGACAGAAGAGCTTCTTAAAGAAGTTGTTACAGGTGTGTGAGAGCCAGAAATGTTGCTTGTTTTTGGGTGACCAAATACTTATTTTCCACCATGATTTACAATAAAATTCTTTAAAAATCTTAGTGTGATTTCCTGGATTTTTTTTCCTCATTTTGTCTCCCATAGTTGAAGTGTACCTATGATGGAAATTACAGGCCTCTCTCATATTTCTAAGTAGGAGAACTTGCACAATCAGTGACTGACTAAATACTTTTTTGCCCCACTGTATGTAAAATGCTCCCTCTTTCTTTCTTGCCATAACAATAAAACCACCTTCCTAATATTGTGTTGGTGACCAATCGAGAGATGGACACTACACGGCCTCTGAAGGTGTCCTGTGGTATCTGGTGGTTGCGAGATGGGGCCTTCAAGGCTTGTTTGCACAGCACATCCTACAGGCCAACACTCTGAGGAACTCTTTACCATGTTCCCAGAGCATCACACTGTCAGTGTTATTCACTTTACCTTTCAGTGGTATTAATGTTATGGCTGATCAGTGTAACTCTGCTAAAGGCTGTAAATTATAGGTTTCTAAATTACAAATGATCAGGTCCAAATACGTTTTTGCTGGCAGCTATGAATTATTCCTAAGATGATGATGGTGAGAAAAGGCAGTAAGTGCAAGCTGGACTTTTAACTTTTAACTTAAGAAATAACATCTTATATTGATAGTGCCAGTAATAATATAGGACAGTCTATGCAAGACTGTTATTTTATTAAATTGAACCTTTCTTCTTTGCAGTAAGAGGTTCAAGTTGATAAAACACACAATTTTGCATAACACGTCCCCAACCAGGATAGAACATTGAAAGATTAATGATTAAGTGAGTGATACTATAATCTAGCTTGGCTATTTTATGTTAGCTAGCTTGATAACTTGGGCAAAATAATTGTAATATGCATTTATTGGCCATTTTCTTAGGTACACCTTGCTAATATTGGATTGGGCCCTTTTGCCCTCAGTACTGTAATTCTTCATGGCATAGATTCAGCATGCTGCTGTAAACATCCGAAAAAATCAGGATTCATCAGACCAGGAAGCATTTCTTCAAATCTTGTTTTGGTGAGCGCAAGTGAATTATAGCCTCAGTTGCGTGTTGTTAGCTGACGGGAGTGGCACCTGGTGTGGCATTCTGCTGCTGTAGCCCATCTGCTTCAAGGTTCGACATGTGCATTTAGAGATGCTTTTCTGCATATCTTGGCCGTAGCGAGTTGTTATTTGAGTTACTGTTTCCTTTTTTATGAGCTCAAACCAGTCTGGCCATTATCGTCTGAACTCTTGCATCAACAAGGCATTTTCACCCAGAGAACTACCGGTCACTAGATTCTGTTTTTCAAACCATTCCATAGAACCCTAGAGATGACTGTGTATCACACATTCCTGTAGATTAGCGGCAGTTGAAATACTCCTATCAGCCGTCTATTTACATTTAAATTACATTTAGTCATTTAACTGACAACACTTGACACATGCAAGGCTGCAGGCTCTGATGGGGTTTACCCCAAGGTGCTTAAAGCCTGTGCCACTCAACTTTGTGAAGTCCTACAGTACATCTTCAACATGAGCCTGAGTGTACAGAGGGTCCGTGTGATTTGGAAGACGTCCTGCATTGTTCCTGTTCCGAAGTCGGCGCGTCCTAGTGATGTCAATGATTACAGGCCAGTGGCACTGACGTCCCACTTCATGAAGACCATGGAGAGGCTCGTTCTGGATCAGCTCTGGCCCATGGTCCAGTGACTTATGGACACCCTCCAGTTTGTGTATCAGCCTCGTCTAGGAGTTCAGGATGCCATCATTTACATGCTCAATCGAGTCTACACTCAACTGGATAAGCCTGCCAGCAGAGTCATGTCAGTGAGAGTCATGTTTTTTGACTTCTCCAGTGCATTTAACACAGTTTGGCCTGCTTGTCTGGGTGACAAGATGAGGGCGATGCAATTAGACACCTCCATTGTGTCTTGGATTGTTGACTACATGACAGATGGACCACAGCATGTATGCCTGCCGAACTGTTTCAGACAGAGTTGTCAGCAGCATTGGAGCCCCGCAGGGAACTGTCCTCTTTCTTCCTTTTCACCCCCTACACCATGGACTGCAGCTACTGCACAGAGAACTGCCATCTTCAGAAGTTTATTGATGACTCTGCGATAGTTGGATGTATCAGTAAGGGTGATGAGGACGAGTACAGGACGATGGTGAAGGGCTTTGTCACATTGTGTAAGCTGAACCTTCTGCAGCTCAATGTGATGAAGACAAAGGCACTGGTGGTAGATCTGAGGAAGGACAAGGCATCAGTGACCCCTGTGCCCATCAAGGCGGGTCAGTGTGGACACTTTGGAGAGCTATAAATACCTGGGTGTACATTGACAAGAAGTTGGACTGGGCTAAGAACACGCCCTCTATCGGAAGGGCCAAAGTTGACTCTATTTTCTGAGGCGCCTGAGGTCCTTCAACATTTGTCAGACTCTGCTCAAGATCTTTTTTGAGTTGGTGGTGGCGAGTACTGTTCTCTGTGCTGTTGAATGCTAGGGCAGCAGGCTGACGGTGACAGACGGCAACAGACTCAACAAACTGATCAGCAAGGCTGGTGACGATGTGTGAGTGGAGCTGGACTTGCTGATGGCTGTGTCTGAGAGGAGGATGCAGTCTAAGCTGCAGGCCATTATATACAATAGCAACCACCCACTTTACAATGAGGTGATGAGACACAGCAACACATTCAGCACGAGGCTCATGCCACCAAAGTGCACCACAGAGCGCCACAGAAGGTCATTCCTTCCTGTGGCCATCAAACTCTATAACTCAAGGGGTGAGAAAATGTGTCTGTGGGAGGAAGATAATTAGACAGTTCTCGTACAATAATTTTGAGATACACCAAACCAGAGGTGCAATAAGCTGAGCTGCTTCTTTGTTTTTAATTGACATTTTACTGTAAAAGCTACTGTCACTTATGTGCACTTGTAAATGTGCATTTAGTATAATTTATATATTTTTTTGCAAATTGTTATATTAGAATGTTTATTTTTCACTTTATTTTATTTTTTTTTCTACAGAAATGGTCGCTACTGTAATGACTGTCATTTCCCTCGGGGATCAATGAAGTATTCTGATTAACAGACACTCTTACTCAGAGAGACTTCAACTGTCATACAATTCAAATAGTTTTTGGGTTAATGGCATTGCTCAAGGACCCAAGAGTAACAACTTGGCCGAGTTGGATTTGACAGCCCAGTCACATTTATTTCTATAGCGCTTTTTACAATGGAGCATTGTCTCAAATCAGATTTACAAGTTTATATTATCTTCTAATATTGAAGGCCAATCCCAGTACCATAAGCATTGCACCTACCAAGGCCAATCCCAATAGCTAGGGCCCAAGGGCAATCTGATGGCTACAGTATGTTCCGACAGTTCCCTCATTGGCAGCATGAGTGCTGTTCTTGGTTTGCATGGATGCTATCTTGCCCAGAGCCATACATACTGTTAAATGTTTATACTAAACCTCTCTGTTTTAACAGGTACAAGATGAACTGGTGGCAACCTTGGCTCGGAAAGCACAGTGCAAGTCAAGTAAGCTGTTCTCATTTTCTATTGATATAAAAAAGAGGAAAGTCCATTAACTTTTATGTTGTGAATGAGAAAAACGAGATGTTTTTGGTAACGGTGGATACAGTGAAGTATATAATGTTCAGTATTATATGTTGACATTGTAATACATAGCCCTTTTCTGAAAACAAGTGGTTAACAGCCAATCATCAATGTTTCACAGTGATTGAGGATACCAGTCCAAACTCCACTGACTTCTTAGCTCATACATCATCTGTCAACAAGCAAAAGGTAGGATAAAAATGTATCACTGTATGGATGGATGCCTGTGACTGAAAGCTCAAGTTTTTACAGGATGAAGAAGTTATGCCAGGCTTGTTGTCCATGCTGTCTATGAGCAAAAACTGCTATACTTAATGTCATTCACTCCAAACTACATAAGGCTTGTTACAATCTTAATTTTGTTTTGATTGAGCCAAAGTGATATGGAGTTTTTCTCCTTCCACTTTTCCCCTCTGGCTTGCACGCGAGGTAGGGCTGTGCGATATGACGATATATATCAAAATGGAAGAGAGAACTCAATGCAGAACGGGGTAATTCAGAATTCGGTTCATGTCCGGAACTTTAATCATAACTCAGCCACTCACCGGTTGTTTATGAGACCGCTGCTGATGCATTTCATGACAAGGGCGTTAGATTTCAGTTGTGTTTGAGTGCTACTTAGACAACTAAATAGTCTCTTTCTCCGTTTTTGCACACGGTCATGTCTTCAGCGTGGAAGCTCTTCAGAGCATGCCGTTTGCAATATATGCATAGCAAAAATAAGTCATGGAGAAACAACTCTTGACAACGTTCGGAGCAATGCATTTATTAAGATGTTAAAAAACAGCATCACACTGCTGAAAATGTGAATTTTGACAAAACTAACAAATGCAGTGTGGTTAAAACTAGCACAGAGCCAGGTGCAACCAAGCAGCCCCTGCTATCCTTTTTTTTTTAGGAATGAAGAGGTTTCCATTAAAAGAACAAAAATGTTTTTGTTTGCTTGTCATTTGTTTGATTGCCATTTGTAATTCTTAAATACAGACTTTTTTAAAAGACATTTTGAGACAATATTTATTGTTATATAAAGTGCTCTATAATTAATTGTATTGAACAGCTACCAAGCCTGATATAAAAGGTTTGTGAGGGTTTGGGCTAAACTTTGTGACTGACTGCACTAATGTCTTGTAGGTGTGAAACATTTTATGGTTAGTGGTAACTGGACTCAACTGGTGACAATAATGGTATTGATTCAGACAAAGTGGCAAAAGTGCAACATAGAATTAATGTTGCTATGTGTTAATGGGATGATATGTATATTCAGTTTATTACATAGTGTCTTGGTATGTGAATTGTTCCAGTCATGTTGTGTGTGCATGCATACAATGAGCTTAAAGTTCTTTTTATTGACAGTATAAATGGAATTTCTTTGTGTGGTTTGTGGAAATTCATTTTTGTTTCCCTCACTCTAAATGATGAGGTCATAAGTGTTACATACTGATAGTTGACTGGGTATATGTTTGTTTGTGGAGGTAGTGTATGTCTGCAGGTGATCATCATGACATGATATTATGAATTATCTTCATGATACACACATGAATCATAGAGGTGAGAGATCCAAAAACATCACAGTATACATTGGGGGCCAAAAGTCTGAGACCATTAGAGAAAATTATTGTGTGGCTCTTTGTGGAGAAGGTTTTGTACTGCAGCAGGAAAATGATGCAAAACTCAGCTCAAAGTTTTGCAACAACTACTTGAAGACCAAAGAAGATCAAGGAGAGCTAAATCTAATGGTCTTTCCTCCACAGTCACCTGACGTAAGCCCCATCTAGCATTTATGAGGTCACTTGAAGGCCGAGAAAGCCAAGCATTCAGTAACCTCAAGATACCCTTTGGAATATTGTGAAATCCTACTGGGATAAGATTAATTTTCTACAAATTATAGAGTCCATCCCAGCCTGAGTGCATTCTAAATGTGCATTCTATTATTACAGCAAAAGGGACACGGTAATCAGTAATATATTATTCAAAATCCAACACGTCACCCATCAGAAATTTTGAAATAAAAATATGGTGGATCCTAAGCCATGTTGGTGTACCAGGGAATGAAAAAGCCGATGGGGCGGCACACAACGCCATGACTATATTACCAATGGACATCAAGCTACCAGATGTTGACATCAAACCGGGAAGACAATCTTACATTAAAAGCCTGTCGCAGTGCAAGGGAGAAGGTCAGAAAAATAATGAACTGCAGATGATAAACCCCATCATAAATACTAATGTAACAATACATTTCCATAATAGAATTGGTCAAACAACTTGGACAAGATCGGTCTTTCTAAACTGACTCACCATGACCTCTTACAGGAAGAAACCCCACCAATCTGTGCCAGACAAACACATAATTTCAGAATGCAGAAAATACAAAGAGGTTAGAAGCAAACTAAAAATACCAGAGGACATAAACTGTGCGCTAAATGTCAAAAACGGCCATGATATCTTGAGCTTCCTTGAGGCCATAGGAGTTAAGTCCCACTTGTGATTTTGCCATAGATAAACGAGTACCACACTAAACTTTCTGCCACGAGTAAAGCCGAAAGGTCATTCATTGCATTAAACTCGAAACAAACAAAGCAGAAGGGGGGTTGTACCAAATACTAATCAATCATGAAATGTATTAACTTACTTTTTCAAAGACTCAGGTTTTTGCTTGAATTATGCTGATTATATGTGATGAAAAACATTGTATAAAATTACATAAAAATGCTAAATGGACGTATTCACACTAGTGGTCTCCAGACTTTTGCCCCCCCACTTTGTGTAATAATGTAGGAATTTACATATTAGTTAACACAAGAGGTGATAAGCACAGCTTGAAAGGGCACATTTGAAGTGTAATGCTTTCAGAATTATTCTCAAACAAAAATGTCTGAACATGTTTGTAATGACTAGTGAGTTTAATTAACTTTAGAGTTTATCTTGCTGCTGGTGTTAGGTGTGTTGATGACCATGTGTGGTTCGATTTATTGTATTACAATATATACACAAAATCTTATACAGAACTGAAAGATTTCATCAGAAAATTTCCTCTATGCCTTGATATTGCTGTATGACAGTAAATAGTTAGGTAAATCTGTAAGACAGATGGAAATTTATTGCAGGTAGTCCCCGATTTCTGATGGGGATGAGTTCCAAGGAGTTTAATATATACTGTATTACATTACATTATACATTATTGTAGTGCATAAACACATTTAAGACACTGTGCGATATGTCCAAAACTTGTATCACGGTAGTTTTAAGGATTCTACCGGTTTTATGGTATTATCACAGTATTTCCGGCATGGAGTGGGGGAGACTGGCATGTCTGTAGGTTTGTAGCTTACTGTACTGCCAGGAGTACATAGAATATAATAAATATTATTTCTCTCTCTCTCTCTCGCTCTCTCTCTCTCTCCCCCTCCCCCCCTCTCTCTTTTATATTTATCTATATATATAAGAAAATCCAGAAAACCACATATTATGTAAATTGATTTGCATTTCATTGAGTGAAATAAGTGTGAGATCCTCTAGCAAAAGAAGACTTTGTGCTTGCCAACAAGGGTTTTGCCAAGTGCTGAGGTAAGATGTTTCTTGTAGTTGATGACCAGGTTTGTGCACATAACAGGAGGAGTTTTGGTCCACTTCTCTTTGAAGATCATCTCTAAAGCATTAAGGTTTCGAGGCTGTTGCTTGGCAACTTGAAGTTTCAGCTCCTTCAACAGGTTTTCTATGGGATTAAAGTCTGGAGACTGGCTAGGCCACTCTATGACCTTAATGTGCTTCTTCTTGAGCCACTCCTTTGTTGCCTTTGCTCTATGTTTTGGTGGGTCACTGTCGTGCTGGAAGACCCATCCATGACCTATTTTCAATGTCCTGGCAGTGGGAAGGAGGTTTTCACTCACTTCATTCATCTTCCCATCGATGCGGTGAAGTTGTTCTGTGCCTGTAACAGAGAAACACCCCCAAAGCTTAATGTTTCAGCCTCCATTCTTGACGGTGGGGATGGTGTTCTTGGGGTCATAGTGAGCAATTCTCTTCTTCCAAACATGGCAAGTTGAGTTGATGCCAAAGAGCTCAGTTTTAGTATTATCTGACCATAGCACCTACTCCCAAGCACTCCCTAAATCATTCAGACAAACTTCAGACGGTCCTTCACATGTACCTTCTTGAGCAGGGGTAGTGTGTTACCAATGGTTTTCTTGGAGACTGTTGTCCCAGCTGCCTTGAGATCAGAAACAAGCTCCTCCCTTGTAGTTGTGGCTGATCTCTCACTTTTCTCATGATCCTTGATACCCTACGTGGTGAGATCTTGTGTGGAGCCTCAGACCAAGGTCGTTTGATGGTCATTTTGTGTTTCTTCTATTTTCGAACAATTGCACCAGAGGTTGTCTTCTCCTCACCCTGCTTATGCCCATTCCAGCCTTGTGCAGGTCTACAATCTTGTCCCTGAAATCCTTAGGCAACTGTTTGGTCTTGCCCATGATTGATTGATTGATTGATTGATTGATTCTATTGACAGGTGGCTTTTATACAGGTGACAAGTCAAGACAGGTGTCTTTAATGTGGGTAACGAGCTGAAATTAGGAGTATCTAACCAGTTTGTGGGAGCCAGGACTCTTAATGCTTGGTAGGGGATCAAATAATTATTTAACTCAATGAAATGCAAATCAATTTATGTATTTTATATAATGTGATTTTCTTTTCGATATTCTGTCTCTCACTGTTAAAACAAACCTACCTAGGGCTGCAACTAACGATTATTTAATAATCGGTCGATTATTTTTTTCGATTAATCGATGAATCAGATTAAAAAAAAAAAAAAAAAATTCCATGTCTTTATTCAGAAATCTAACATTGAATAACAGAGCAAATAAGTGATAATTGAATAATAATAAATTTAATTTATTAATAAATTAAAATAACAAATTAAATAATAGTGTGTATACTTGTATTTATTCTGTTTCTTCCTTCTTGGTCTTGGTGCCCTATTATAAACAAATTGTTCTGGCTCACAGAAAGAGTAGGTCATCTTCATTTTGGTCTTCTATGGCAGGTTCAGATGAGAGAGTCGATTTAAATGAATAAGCAGCTGATGTGCCCAAAAAGCTGCTACACAATTATCAGGCAGCTTGTGCTCATAGCAAGCCTCACCAGGACAACCTGAGACCATATCGGATATACAGGATTGAGTTAAGGGTCTCTCCAAGGACATTCGATTTCTTAGTTTTGGTTTTTACCAAACCGCACTCATCTGGCTGAATAGTCTCTCAACTTCAGCATTTGAGTTGAGCCATATTCCCCTTCAGCACTTTGTGGACCCTATTATCTAGCTAGCTGGATGTTTAGCTTTTTCACAAAGAGGCACACAACTGTGGACGAGGTGAGTGACAGGCTATGTGGGTGAATGAAGTGAGTGACTGACTAAGACTGTGTAAGTGAAAATACAGGGATTTCTTTTCGTGTCACACTGAAGACGCATTTATTATTTACATGCCGCTCTGTAAATACGGGGCGGGGTCAGTCAGCGACGGCTTTGAGCAATCGCAGTTCATTTGCGGTGTGGACGAGGCTCACGGCAGCAGCTGCTGCTCGCTGAGGACAGTCACTGAAGAGCATGTGTGTTCATCTCAGAGTCTCCAAAAGTCTCCAATAACATCACAAAAGTCGCTAGATTTGTCCGCTAGTCGCTTTAAAAAAAAAAAAAAGTCCTAGAGGGACTGAAAAGTCGCTAAGTTGGCAACACTGATTTCTTAAAGTAAACATTCAAAACTTACTTTTGAATGTTCCGCCTCCCGCGCCGGCTCCGCCCTCGCTCCAATCAACTCGCTCGTATTTTTCTTCCAGCCTTGACGAAGTGCTGCAAAGTAAACGTAAGCGGATATGACCAAGGGGAGGGAAACATAAATTATGCGACCCAACGAATCGATAATGAACTTCGTTGTCGACGCTTTTAATAATCGATTATTATCGATTTTATTGATTCGTTGTTGCAGCCCTAAACCTACCATTAAAAAATTATAGAAAAAGTGTGTGTGTGTGCTGTGTAAGAGAGATAGATAGATAAATAGATATAATATATATATATATGTAAAGTCATATTTATTTATATAGCGCTATTTTTACAATGGAGCATTGTCTCAAAGCAACTTTACAAGTTTAGATTATCTCCTAATAACTATGTCCAATCCCAAATTGAGCAAGCCTAGGGCGACAGTGGCAAGGAAAAACTCCCTAGTTCTAGGAAGAAACCTTGGGAGGACCAAGACTCAAAAAGGGACCCAACCTCCTTGGGCGGCATAGATGATAAATCTAAGAGCGAACTAAAGTCATGGAGTCAAAGTTCGAATAGAATGTGAAGTATGCACATCGGCATTAAGTGGCCCGAGTATGATGATAAATCTAAGAGCGAAACTAAAGTCATGGAGTCATGGTCGAATAAAATGTAATTAATGCACAGTGGAGCTCCATCAGATGAACATCATATGTGGGGCCGGAACACAGCTCGGAGAGAAAACAGAAAATGTAATTAGTTATTGATTAATTAAGAGCACAGTGTTTTATTAACAATCACTGATGCCATGTCAATCACTGATGCCAAAAGTATTTGGTCAATAAAAGTGCAAAGGTCAAACGTTTTCCTGTAAGTCTTCACCAGGTTTGCACACACTGTAGAAGAAGTTAAAGAAGTTGTTACAGGTCTGTGAGAGCCAGAAAATCTTGCTTGTTTGTGGGTGACCAAATACTTATTTTCCCACCATGATTTACAATAAAATTCTGTAAAAAAGTTGAAGTGTAACTATGATGAAAATTACAGACCTCTCTCATCTTTCTAAGCAGGAGAACGTGTGTGTGTGTGTGTGTGTGGTGTGTGTGTGTGTTATGTGTGTGTGGTGTGTGTGTGTGTGTGTGTGTGTGTGTGTGTATATGTATTGTGTGTGTGTGTGTGTGTGTGTGTGTGTGTGTATGTATGTATGTGTGTGTGTGTGTATACACCACAGTGGGGCAAAAAAGTGTTTAGTCAGCCACTGATTGTGCAAGTTCTCTTACTTCGAAAAATGAGAGAGGTCTGTAATTTTCATCATAGGTGCATCATAGG
The DNA here is from genome assembly GCA_025084515.1 of Ancistrus triradiatus. Taxonomy (NCBI): domain Eukaryota; kingdom Metazoa; phylum Chordata; class Actinopteri; order Siluriformes; family Loricariidae; genus Ancistrus; species Ancistrus triradiatus. The sequence goes on from JAJAGP010001741.1 coordinate 37,915, forward strand.
ACAAAATGAGAAAAAAAATCCAGTAAATCATATTGTAGGATTTTTAAAGAATTTAATTGTAAATTATGGTGGAGAATAAGTATTTGGTCAATAAATTTGGTTCAACTCAATACTTCAAGGTCAAACGTTTTCTGTAAGTCTTCACCAGGTTTGCACGAACTGTAGCTGGTATTTTGGCCCATTCCTCCATGCAGATCTCCTCTACAGCAGTGATGTCTTGGGGCAACACGGACTTTCAACTCCCTCCACACATTTTCTGTGGGGTTGAGATCTGGAGATTGGCTAGGCCACTCCAGGACCTTGAAATGCTTTTTACGGAACCACTCCTTTGTTGCCTGAGCGGTGTGTTTGGGATCATTGTCATGCTGGAAGACCCAGTCATTTTCCATCTTCAATGCTCTCACTGATGGAAGGAGGTTTGTCTTAAAATCTCACGATACATGGCCCTGTTCATTCTTCCCTTAACACGGATCAGTTGTCCTGTCCCCTTTGCAGAAAAACAGCCCCAACCTATGATGTTTCCACCCCCATGCTTCACAGTAGGTATGGTGTTCTTGGGATGTGACTCGGCATCCTTTTTCGTCCAGTTGAGTTTTTACCAAAAAGTTCTATTTTGTTTTTATCTGACCACATGATATTCTCCTAATCCTCTTTGGATCATCCATATGCCTCTGGCAAACTTTGGATGGGCCTGGACAATACCGGCTTAAGCAGGGGGACACGCCTGGCACTACAGGATCTGAGTCCCTCTCGGCGTAGTGTGTTACTGATGGTAGCCTTATTACTTTGGTCCCAGCTCTCTGCAGGTCATGCCTCCATCTAGTTCTGGGATTTTTGCTCACCGTTCTCATGATCATTTTGATCCCACGGGATGAGATCTCGCGTGGAGCCCCAGATCGAGGGAGATTATCAGTGGTCTTGTATGTCTTACAATTGCTCCCACAGTTGATTTATTCACACCAACCTGCTTGCCTATTGTAGATTCATACTTCCCAGCCTGGTGCAGGTCTACAATTTTCTTCCTGGTGTCCTTCGACAGCTCTTTGATCTTGGTCATGGTTGAGTTTGGAGTCTGACTGTTTGAGGCTGTGGACAGGTGTCCAAGTTCTTTTTTGCCCCACTGTATACATATATACACTTTTTTATTTATAAGCTATTCCAAAATTACAGTTACCCTCCCAACCCTCCGCATACCCATTACACCAGCTAAAAAACAAATAACAAAAAAAAAATACATCACGAAGCAGCCGAGTAGGCATTATTGACTGCATGGTATTATTATACATAGTTCATTACAGTAGAGGTTGTATAGAGTTCAATACACAGAGGTACTCATTCATGCATAATTTTCCAAAGACCACCGTGTACACTGTAGTTTTCAGATTTGTTCCTTCATGGCTTATTTTCGTCCTGTATGTAATCCAAACAGCACGCTACAAAAAGCCTCCATGCCGAAGACATAGTTGTGTTCAAACTGGATCACTCCCAACCTACAGTGGTGTCCTTACTGCCTCATCAATAATGCTGTATTTAGAGAGACTACTTGGATGACTAGCACTCAAATCACAACCAAAATCTGTAATGCATTCTTCTCATCAACATGTCAGCAAACACATTTTTAAACATGTCTCTAAAGTAAACCCTTGAGTGGCCGAAACATTAGACACCTGAACTGAATTATGAATTAAAGTTAGTAAGAGCACTGTGCTGTTCATGTGTGTTATACAGTGGTGCTTGAAAGTTTGTGAACCCTTTAGAATTTTCTGTATTTCTGCATGAAAACAACATCAGATTTTCCCACAAGTCCTAAAAGTACATAAAGAGAACCCAGTTCAGAACATTGACTTGGCCGTTCCAAAAAATTAACTTTATTCTTCTTTCACCATTCTTTAGTACACTGACGTGTGTGCTTAGGGTCATTGTCTTGCTGCATGACCCACCTTCTCTTGAGATTCAGTTCATGGGCAGATTTCCTCACATTTTTCTTTAGAATTCTTTGATATCTTTCAGAATTCATTGTTCAATTTATTAATTCATTAGTTATACAGTTGTTTTGTTTTATACCATTTAAAAATAATAATGTTTGTGATACCAAAGTAATGTAATGTAACTGTAATATAAAATTATATATACTGTGACAGAGGATTTTGGCGATATTGTCCATCCCTAATTACAACTTATTATAACTGGCTTAAACTGTCTTACAATAATTTTAGCTGGTTATGTATGCACTGGCTACTGACATATATTTATTAAATCATTTTTAAAAGGCACGGCAGGCCTGCTTTTTTGTTTTCTGCTTTCATAAAAACAAACAAAAAAAAAACAAAAAAACAGGACCATATTTAGAAGTCTGTGCCTTTTAATTTAAAGTGCTGCATCTTCACTTAGTTGGGAGGAGTGCTATGTTTATGAAATCTTACTCTCATGCAACATGCTGTCCTCTCATTTTCAGTTAAAATGTGTGTAGAGCAGTTCCACCCAAATGAATTATGATCGTCTGCACTGCTTTGTTACAGTTGACAACCCACATGTTGGTAGCATTGATGCACATGGGATTTGATGTGCAGCAGGTAAAAAGTTACCTTATTTCCTTTTCCAGTATGGAAGCAGGCACACCTTGGAGAGAGGACATTGTCATGAACAAATGTATTCTTATAAAAAAAAAAAAAGTCAACTGATTTTGACAATTCAATGGGTCTAAAAAATAGAAGGTGTGAGTAAACGCTATCTAGCCCTTCAACAGTTTTCTCCAGTAACATGCACTTCCAAACTTTAGGCTCTTTCTTCAGATGTGAAACTTCCTATTCAGGTTTAGGAGTCCTGGCAGATGTTTCCTGGCCACCCCCTCCCTTTGCATTTCTGTATAAGAACAAGAGAGTGAAGGAAAAGAGCAAGGCAGGTTATCTACTGACACAGTTCTGTTTCTAGTACTGAAGCATGAATCTGTTGTGTGTGTCTGCAGCTTACCGAAACTATACAACTGCACTGGCAATCTCTTCTACCACAGCAGTCAGTTTTTTATTTTTTACCTGGGCAAGAAGGCAGCAGTCTGTTAGCTTTTACTAACTGTATGTGGATATTCTGAAGTCCCATGGCGTGGGACTGTGGTCTGAAGTACGTGTTTACTGTGTCCCCTGCGCTGCAGCAGAGCCCTAGCACAGGATTATGCAAAAAAGAGGACATGAGCCGCATGGAGATGGTCCAGAGGCTAGCGAAGGACGGCTGCCGCCTCCTCCACAGCCCGCTCAGACCCACTGAGCGCCCAGCTGAGGTGAGAACACATATACACACACATACACCAAACACACAAAAAAACCAATGAAGGGCATTGGTTTTATGATTTGCATTGCAGATTTTAAGACTAATCAGAAAGTTTTTCCATTCTCATAGACTTTGACACTCAATGTGTATTTTAAATAAGCAACATGACATGTAGACTGATGATGAAATGTAAATGATAGGAGTAAATGATTTTGACTAATTTCATAAGTCACGTAGGTTTTTTTTCCTAAGTCCGTGTTTATTTTACTGAGTGTAACGTTCCAAACTGGTCTGTTCATTTTTGCATTATTAAACTACTCCCATTATTATCTGCCATTAGTGTACAGAGGAGTCAAAATTCAAGCCCAAACAGGGTGCCAATTGGCTCTCATGCCTGCCTTAGTTTGACCTTTCTAAGCTCCCAATTCTCTACTTCCTTTCAGTTGATAGTTACTAACAATGACAGGAAAATCAGATGCAACTGTGACCAAGACTGGTCCTAGCCGGTCTACCTGGTAACATGCCAAAGCATTACACTGACATTTAAAAAATAATTTAAATGCTTTTGTCTTGTTGACTTTTCTGGTGCAGAGGTTCCTGTATCAGCATGATATTAAATACTTGTTAAAAGTATTAAAAAATGTGAAAAGGAAAGATAAACCGTAAGACAATCTTGCAACAGTTATTTGCTATTTGTTTGAACTGATATACATTTATATTTTTAGAAGTGAGAACATCTTAGAAGAAATCATGATCACAATTAGTGAAGGGCAATTTCCTGGTTCACACGGTATGCCGTTTTTAATTTGCTGTACGGTATTAATTTTATATATACCGCTATACCACAACACAGCTGAAACAACAGCTGCTTCAATGGGCAGCATATGATATAATATTGTTCCCCGCTAGAAGCACTACGGACCGCTGCGTAGAATGGCATCACTGAATGGAACATACACTACATCCTAGCCTAGCATAGCATAACAGTCTGTAAACAGTTGGGAGCTGTGTCTGCAGTTTGGAAGTTTTATGGTTTAAAAAAATTCTGTCATGACCAAATGTATTCTTATGAAAAATAGAGATGCAGATCAAAAGCCTATACGGTGGTGCTTGAAGGTTTGTAAACCCTTTTCAAACAATTTTCTGTAGTTCTGCATAAATATGTCCTGTAACGTCATCAGTCCTAAAAGTAGATAAAAAGAACCCAGTTAAACAAATGAGACAAAAATATTGTACTTGGTCATTTATTTATTAGGAAAATGATCCAATATTCTTTATTCTATCCAACATAATTAAGTCCTTGGACATTCCAAAACACAAACTTTATTCTTATTTAATTTAATTATTTGGTAGAACAGCTTGTGTGCTTAGGGTTATTGTCTTGCTGCATGACCCACCTTCTCTTGAGATTCAGTTCATGGACAGATGTCCTGACCTTTTACATGATAATTATCTGATATAATTCAGAATTCATTGTTCCATCAATGATGGCAAGCCGTCCTGGCCCAGATGCAGCAAAACGGGCCCAAACCATGATACTACCACCGCCATGTTTCACAGATGGGCTAAGCTTCGTATGCTGGAAAGCAGTGTTTTCCTTTCTCCAAACATGTTGTTAAATGCTGCATTTTGTTTTAGATCCCCACTTAAAAGTGCATTCTTTACATTGAGTGATGTGGGACATCTCTGTTTTCACTGGAACACAACTGTAATCTCCGATATTAAACAAAAGCCAACGTTTACTCAGACCTAGCTGTAGAATGGTTTACTAGTCAAGAAGTCAAGTCAAGTCAAGTCAGATTTATTTATATAGCGCTTTTTACAATGGAGCATTGTCTCAAAGCAACTTTACAAGTTTAGATTATCTCCTAATAACTACGTCCAATCCCAAATTGAGCGAGCCTAGGGCGACAGTGGCAAGGAAAAAACCTCCCTAGTTCTAGGAAAAACCTTGGAGGACCAAGACTCAAAAAGGGACCCAACCTCCTTGGGCGGCGTAGATGATTATAATCTAAGAGCGAACTGAAAGTCATGGAGTCAAAGTTCGAATAGAATGTGAAGTATGCACATCGACATTAAGTGGCCGGGGTATGATGATAAATCTAAGAGCGAACTAAAGTCATGGAGTCAAAGTTCGAATAGAATGTGAAGTATGCACATCGACATTAAGTGGCCGGGGTATGATGATAAATCTAAGAGCGAACTAAAGTCATGGAGTCAAAGTTTCGAATAGAATGTGAAGTAATGCACATCGACATTAAGTGGCCCGGGTATGATGATAAATCTAAGAGCGAAACTAAAGTCATGGAGTCATGGTCGAATAAAATGTGAATTATGCACAGTGGAGCTCCATCAGATGTACATCATGTGTAGGGTGGCCGGAACTGCCGGAACACAGCTCGGAGAGAAAACAGAAAATGTAATAGTTATTGATTAAGAGCACAGTGTCTATTAACAATCACTGATGCCATGTCAATCACGATGCCAAGTGTAGCATGAGACCCCGGCAGGCATTAGCTATAGCAGCATAGCTAGAAAGCTAGAAAAGAGGAGAACTGGAAGGAAACACAGCCAAGAGGGATCACATGAGACATTGGCAACCCACGAGCGGCAGAAGACAGCAACCCAACGTCTCTGATCACCATAAGACTCTTCTATACTATGAACCCCCAGCTCTGCCCTTATTCTAAGGCAAGGTTGCATGAGTCAGATCACGAGGACCCAAGCCTAGTTCAGCCAGACCGCCCACCCGACACTCCCGCAAGCGGACAAGGCAGGCAGGCCAGACATTGACTTCAGACTCCGGCCTCAGCAACCCAAACCATGCAACCTGGTCTAAATCTAGTCAAAAGCCTGTGTAAATAAGTATGTCTTAGCCTAGACTTAAAACTTTGGAGGGTGTCTGATTCTCGAACGAAAGTGGGAAGTTTATATTCCATAGTTGGGGGCCATGTAATGAGAAAGCCTTTCCCCCCCTGCTGTGAACTTTTTTAATCTAGGAACTAAAGAAGTCTGCCCCCTGCGAACGAAGTAGACGAGTTTGGATTGTAAAACTCTAAGATTCACACTCATATAATGTGGGGCCAGGCCATGTAGAGCTTTATAAAGTTATAAGAAGTATTTTGTAATCAATGCGGAATTTGACTGGTAACCAGTGCAGTGATGATAGAACAGGAGTGATATGATCAAATTTTTCTAGTTCGAGTTAGCACTCGGGCAGCTGCATTCTGAACTAACTGAAGTTTATTTATAGATTTACTAGAGCATCCCAGTAAGTAAGGCGTTACAGTAATCCAACCTTGAGGTTATAAACGCATGAACAAGTTTTTTCTGCATCATTAAAAGAGAGGATATTTCTAAGTTTAGCGATATTACGTAATTGAAAGAAAGCATTCGAGTGATGCTGCTAATGTGCGCATCAAAGGAGAGATCTGATCAATGTGACCCCTAAGTTTTTTTACAGACGGACTGGGCAATACTGGACAGCCATCTAGATTTAGGATAGATGTAGCTAACCTGTCTCTCACAGCCTTGGGTCCCACTAGTAAGCACCTCAGTTTTTTATCTGAGTTAAGTAAGAGAAAATTAAATAACATCCAATCTTTTATTTCCTTTACACAGTCCTCAATTTTGTTGATTGTAAGGCTGTCATTAGGTTTGGCTGATATGTACAGCTGTGTATCATCTGCATAGCAGTGGAAACTAATGCCATGTTTACGAATAACTGAGCCTAGTGGCAGCATGTACAGAGAGAATAAAAGCGGGCCAAGCACTGACCTCTGAGGCATGCCATACTTCACTTTTGAGATCTTAGACCTTAGATTATTTATATGAACAAACTGGTACCGGTCGGTCAAGTAGGATTTAAACCAAGAAAGTGCTAATCCCTTAATACCTATAGTATTTTCTAGTCTGTTTAGTAAAACATCATGATCTATAGTGTCAAATGCTGCACTTAAATCTAACAGAACAAGAAAAGAAACACATCCCTTATCTGCGGACATTAACAAGTCATTTAGTACCCTAATCAATGCTGTTTCAGTACTATGATGGGGCCTGAAGCCAGACTGAAATGTTTCATAAATTTCATCCCTTTGGAGGTAACTGCAGAGCTGCTGATAGACGGCTTTTTCTAAGATTTTGGACAGAAACGGTAGATTTGAAATTGGTCTATAATTAGATATCACACAAATGTCAAGAGTGGCTTTTTTAATCAGTGGTTTGATAACGGCAGCTTTAAAGGATTTGGGCACATAACCAAAGGTAAAGGATGACTTTAAAATAACTAACAGTGGCTCTATAATACTAGGTATTACTTGTTTGAGTAAACGTGTAGGAATGGGATCTAATAAACATGTTGATGACTTAGACGAGCTGATCAGTGCGGATAGTTAAGTATTAGTAATTGGGGTAAAAGATTCTAATCTTGATTTACAGCTCATTAAACAGATGTCTTCACTAGTGCTGCATCTGGAAGGTGGCTGAATAGTTTGGTGATGTGATGAGCATTGAGTTTTATGCCTAATGTTCTCTATCTTATCATTAAAAAAAGTCATGAAAATCATTACTATTAAAATGACACAGAACGGGAGAATCACTTTCTGTGGGGATTTTTATTAATTTGCAGACTGTATTAAAAAGAAATATTGGATTATTCTTATTTTTCTCTATGATTGAAGAGAAGTATGCAGCTTTAGCTTTAGTGAGGGCATGCTTATACTCTGTCATGCTGTCCCTCCAACCAAGCTTAAACACCTCCAATTTACTATGTCTCCACTTGTGCTCTAAATGCCATGTTCTTTGCTTTAAGGTAGGGGTGTGGTCATTATACCATGGTGCTAGCCTTTTTTCCCTAATACGTTTGACCCTAGCAGGGGCAGTCATGTCCAGGGTTGAGCGAAGCACACATTCTAATTGCTCATTTACACAAGATGATTTATCTCCATAGGTGTATTAAATTTTAAGTCTGGTAGGTTTTTAATAAACGCAGCTGGAGTAGCAGATGTGATAGTGTGCTTAGTGTGATAACGAGGCAGAAGGATTTTATTTATTAGAGATAGCTCAAATACTAAAAGATAGTGATCTGAAATCGAATCACTTTGGGGGAAAACATCAAGGTTATCTATTTTGATATCAAATGTTAATATTAGATCTAAAGTATGATTACAGCGGTGGGTTGGTCCCATCACATTCTGAGTGATACCCATGGATTCTAAGATGGACTCGAAAGCAATTATAAGTGGATCCTGCTCATTGTCAAAGTGAATATTGAAATCACCTACAATTAAAGCCTTATCTGTTGACAGTAGTAAGCAGGAAAGAAAGTTAGCAAATTCCTGAAGAAATTCTGAATAGGGACCAGGAGGGAGGTAAATAGTGATAAGCTGAAAAGAGTGTGGTTTTGACTTCCATAACGTGGATCAGTCACATTAAGAATCAGTATTTTTCAAAAGAATTAGCCTTGTAATGGGATTTAGCTGTAACACCTAAGTCTTTGTCAAAAATTGTGGCTATGCCTCCCCCCCGACCATTAGGACGAGGGCAAACTAGCATGACTGTATCCAGGAGGTGAGGCTTCATTTAAGGCTAATATTCATCAGGTCAATCCAAGTTTCAGTGAGACACAGAGCGTGTAAGCGTTTTATCAGTGATCATTTCATTTACAATCACTGCTTTGTTTTGTAAGTGATCTAATGTTAAGTAGTCCTAGCTTTAGTCTAATGTTGTTATTTTCTTTTTGCAGCTATCTGTGTTTATACTAATGAGGTTATTAAACAGACTTTTTTGAGAGCGTTTAACGTTTAGCGCAGATGCGGGTAACAGACCACAGTTTCAATAATGTGGGTTTCTGGTGACGGTGCATGGCTACCAGCAGACAGTTGGTTAAGCCGGTCTGTCTGCTGCCTGAACCCCTGCTCTGGATAGTCAGCCCCTAACCAATCGGGCCATAAGACTATGGGCAATGTTGCAGGAGATGAGAGCAGCACCCTCCCGAGTGGGATGGACACCGTCCCCATCCTAAAAGGCCAGGCTTACCCTCAAAGGCTGTCCAGTTGTCTATAAAGCCCACGTTGTTTTCAGAGCACCACTTGGACAGCCAGCAGTTTCAGTGACCATAACCTGCTGTAGGGCTTGGTCACCTCGCCGCATTGGGATGGGGCCAGAGCACACACTACAAGCATCGGACATCGCCTTCGCCACGCTAACCACCTCTACAAAATTAGCCTTAGTAACTTCTGACTGACGAGGCGTATATCATTAGCCCCTACATGAATAACTATCCTAGAGAATCTGCGGCTCTCGAGTTCACTAAAGACTCGTTACAAGTCCGGCCAATGTACAATGTTTCTCTCTCTCAGTTTACTATTCTTCCTCATACCTATATCTGTTTGATGAAGTCTGTCTTAATTACTTTGACTTAGGCTCATCATAGCCACAGCTGACACTGAAACATTTGCAGTGTCTTTAGCAAGATGGTAGATTAGATCAAATTTTTTGTGCAAGATGCACTCTGTGATGATAGTAAATATGACAGCCAATGGAACCAGAGATGAAACCAGACATTATAAGAGATTGAGAGGTCTTTGATCTCTGGGATAAACTGTGTGGTTTCCAGTAGGATCCCTTGTGTTTGAAGGCTTTCCAAATGGTTGCACAGTTCTGTTTGAATGAACATCTAGTTGTGTTGTTTCCATTCCCATGTTAAAAGGATGTTGAAGTTATGACAGGGAAATTGATCAGTTTTAGATGTTTTCCAACTGCCAGTCATCAGTGTGAAAGTCAATTCACATCTAAAAAGGCATTTCAAGCATTTTTTAACTCCCATATCTTATAGAACAGCATTAACAGCTTATCGTGCCACACCAGCTCAGTGCGGTGTGCAACTTTTGTCCTTCAAAACTGTTCTAATTAATTGTCTTATTCTTCGTTTGCCTTTTTCACTTGAGAGTGTGAGGGAAACAATCAGCATAGAGATGTACTGAAATCTCACACTTGCCAACTAGTCATTGGGAGAATGACCAACAAAGGCCAGTATTCTTTTTGAACATGTTGCTTAAGTGTTGTGTAATTTGAAATTAGGGGTATGTCATGTGTAAATAAAAGTACCACAGAATATTTTAAATGAAGGTCGAACGTGTTGGAACATCAGCTTTACTGTGCATGTCACAAGCTCTTTGAGAGTTAACAGATATTGTTTCAAACTATATTTGAGTATGATTGTCCAATCATACTCAAATATAGTTTGAAACAATATCTGTGTGTAATACTCTAGTGTGATTTGTGATATGGTTTGCTCAGTTAATTGAATATAATCATGGCAGACCATGTAAAGCTACAGAGGGGGTCGCCAAGTGCTGAGGTGACTGAGGTAATCTCTTTTGGCATTAACATCAGCACACAAACAGAACCTTCATGCAATGGGTCTCCATCCCCGAGCAGCTGCATGCAAGTCTTACATCACCATCACAATGCCAATCTTTTTAATGGAATGGTATAAAGAACACCGCCACTGGACTCTGGAGTAGTGGAAATGTGTGGAGTGACAAATCACTCTTGTTTATCTGGCAGTCTGATAGATGAGTCTGGGTTTGGCTAGGAGAACTTTACCTACTTGACTGCATTGTGCCAACTGTAAAGCTTAGTACAGGAGGGATAATGCTTTGGGGTTGTTTTTAATTGGTTTATCTAGGCCCTTTGATTCCAGTGAAGGGAAATATTAATGCTTCAGCATCCCAAGACATTTTGGACAACTGTGTGCTTTCAACTATTTGGGCAGTTTGGGGAAGGCCCTTTCTGTTCCAGCATGACTGTGCCCCAGTGCACAAAGTAAGGTCCATAAAGCCATAGTTGGGTGAGTTTAGTTTAGAAGAACTCGACTGGCCCACACAGAGCTCTGACCCTAACCGCACTGAACACCTTTGGCATTAACTAGGAGATTGCGTAAATCTGTATGTGTACGTGTCCCAATACTTTTGTCCATATAGTGTATGAAAGTTCTTTTGAGATTAACACATGAGTTGTCTTATTTTGATTCTATATTCCTTTAAAGGAATATAGGCTTATAGTGTACAAGGGTAATTCATAAATTTTACAATGCAGTAAGCGTTGTGTTTCTGTACTGGCTAAATAATGCAATCAATGACTAGCTGATTAATTTTAATCAAAAGATAATTAATCATGAGTAGCATTATTTACAGCCCAATATCCTAGTTCAACTTAGTACTGCATACATGGTGAGTGTAACACCATTTCCATTCCATTGTCATAGGGAACGATTTCCAGCTGGCTATGTAGTTAAGAAATCTGGTATTCGTCGTCTTTAATATTCTCAGGTTATTCCAGGCATGCATGGGTTTACATAAAGTGGACAGCTTTAATGACACCGCTTTAAGGGTTGATTTTGAAGTGATACTCCACAGTAAGACTGATGGAGAATGAAGAAGCTCCCTAAAGTGGAGCTTCCTATGAGTCAGCTGTTTGTTTCAGATGTCATTGTTTGTCTGTTTGGCCCTAATGCATCATGTCCGTGCAGTTCAGGGCTATTGGATTAAATTGAGTGCAATGATGCAAATTTGCCTGAAGGCTGTGGCAGTACAGACATGTAAATTCTTTTGAATGAGCACCAGGTCGTGTAGTAATGGGACCTATTAAGAGTGCGGCAAATCTACATCTACCTATATGCAGATGTTTCTTTGACATGACAGTGCAGTAGCACCACAGTCTGTATTGTTTGTATGTGTACAGATGTTGTATGTACACTGTGTGCAGAATTATTAGGCAAATGAGTATTTTGATCATCATTTTTATACTTGTCCTACTCCAAGCTGTATAGGTTTGAAAGCCAACTACCAATTAAGTAAATCAGGTGACGTGCATCTCTGTAATGAGAAGGGGTGTGGTCCAATGACATCAACACCCTATATAAGGTGTGCTTAATTATTAGGCAACTTCCTTTCCTTTGTCAAAATGGGTCAGAAGAGAAATTTGACAGACTCTGAAAAGTCAAGAATTGTGAGATGTCTTGCAGAGGGATGCATCAGTCTTGAAATTGCCAACCTTTTGAAGCGTGATCACCGAACAATCAAGCGTTTCATTGCAAATAGCCAACAGGGTCGCAAGAAGCGTGTTGGGGAAAAAAAAAGGCGCAAAATAACTGCCCATGAATTGAGGAAAATCAAGCGTGAAGCTGCCAAGATGCCATTTGCCACCAGTTTTGCCATATTTCAGAGCTGCAATGTTACTGGAGTGTCAAAAAGCACAAGGTGTGTACTCAGGGACATGGCCAAGGTAAGGAAGGCTGAAAAACGACCACCTTTGAACCAGAAACATAAGATAAAACGTCAAGACTGGGCCAAGAAATATCTTAAGACTGATTTTTCTAAGGTTTTATGGACTGATGAAATGAGAGTGACTCTTGATGGGCCAGATGGATGGGCCCAAGGCTGGATCAGTAAAGGGCAGAGAGCTCCACTCCGACTCAGACACAAGCAAGGTGGAGGTGGAGTACTGGTATGGGCTGGTATCATCAAAGATGAACTTGTGGGACCTTTTCGGGTTGAGGATGGAGTGAAGCTCAACTCCCAGACCTACTGCCAGTTTCTGGAAGACACCTTCTTCAAGCAGTGGTACAGGAAGAAGTCGGTATCGTTCAAGAAAAACATGATTTTCATGCAGGACAGTGCTCCATCACATGCATCCAAATACTCCACAGCATGGCTGGCCAGTAAAGGTCTAAAAGAAGAAAAATAATGACATGGCCCCCTTGTTCACCTGATCTGAACCCCATAGAGAACCTGTGGTCCCTCATGAAATGTGAGATCTACAGGGAGGGAAACAGTACACCTCTCTGAACAGTGTCTGGGAGGCTGTGGTGGCTGCTGCACGCAATGTTTGATCGTAAACAGATCAAGCAACTGACAGAATCTATGGATGGACGGCTTTTGAGTGTCATCGTCAAGAAAGGTGGCTATATTGGTCACTGATTTGTTTTTGGTTTTGTTTTTGATTGTCAGAAATGTTTATTTCTAAATTTAGTGTTGTTATATCGGTTTACCTGGTGAAAATAAATAAACAAGTGAGATGGGTATATATTTGGTTTTTATTAAGTTGCCTAATAATTCTGCACAGTAATACTTACCTGCACAACAGATGTCCTCCTAAGATAGTCAAATCTAAAAAAAAAACCACTCCAACTTCCAAAAATATTAAGCTTTGATATGTATGAGTCTTTTGGGTTGATTGAGAACATAGTTGTTGTTCAATAATGAAAAGAATCCTCTCAAATACAACTTGCTTAAAAATTCTGCACACATTGTAGTGTTGTCACTTGATTTTTGCCTAATGACCAAAATAAAGTACAGTTCTCACACCGCATCTCCAGAGGTCGTGACGTGTGATGTAATTTAGTAGTTTTATTTTTGCCAGCACAGTCTGAATGCAGCACATACAGTGTCACTGTTGTCTCCTGCACTAATGGATTGTTGACCAGTGGTGATGGATCCCAGTCCCAGTTACAGCCACTTTAGTGATCTAGGAGAGTTAGCTGGGATGTGACTTCAGCACTTGCAGTCGAGTGACTATGCACGTGCACCACATCGATACATCAGGTTGTGTGAGGACAGGAAAGATCACCAAAGGTCTCTTAACGCTTCAGTGAAGTAGGCAATTAGAACGGAAATCTGCTGCCTCTTCCTGCTTGTCTGTCTGCCTAATTATGGGTGCTCTCCCTTCACATACACATGCACATACACACTTTCAACCTGACTGATGGGAAGCTGAAGACGTGCCCAAAACAAAAAGGCCTGCACGTTAGAATGCAAATACTAGCAATAAGCCCACAAAGATGTGGCCTCACTGACATTTCATTTTAACGGGATGGTAATTAGTTTTTATTTACGATTAAATAAGCTGTCTGGAAAAAGCAAAGTGCAGGGATAAAACACCTAATTGTTTAAACATAAAACATTCTAAATTTATAAATTTATTTGTAATAACTGAAATGTATTTCAATGTATGTAAAAATTTTACTACACTGCTCAAAAAAATAAAGGGACTACTCAAATAACACATCCTAAATCTGAATGAATGAAATATTCTCATTGAATACTTTGTTCTGTACAAAGTTGAATGTGCTGACAACAAAATCACACAAAAATCATCAATGGAAATCAAATGTATTAACTGATGGAGGCCTGGATTTGGAGTCACACACACAAAAAAGTGGAAAACACACTACAGACTGATCCAACTTTGATGTAATGTCCTTAAAACAAGTCAAAATGAGGCTCAGTATTGTGTGTGGCCTCCTGTATGACTTCCCTACAATGCCTGGGCATGCTCCTGATGAGGTGGCCTCCTGAGGGATCTCCTCCCAGACCTGGACTAAAGCATCCGCCAACTCCTGGACAGTCTGTGGTGCAATGTGACGTTGGTGGATGGAGCGAGACATGATGTCCCAGATGTGCTCAATCGGATTCAGGTCTGGGGAACGGGTGGACCAGTTCATAGCTTCAATGCCTTCATCTTGCAGGAACCGCTGACACACTCCAGCCACATGAGGTCTAGCATTGTCCTGCATTAGGAGGAACCCAGGGCCAACCACACCAGCATATGGTCTCACAAGGGGTCTGGGGATCTCATCTCGGTACCTAATGGCAGTCAGGCTACCTCTGGCGAGCGCATGGAGGGCTGTGCGGCCCTCCAAAGAAATGCCACCCCACAACATTACTGACCCACTGCCAAACCGGTCATGCTGAAGGATGTTGCAGGCAGCAGATTGCTCTCCACGGCATCTGTCACATCTGTCACATGTGCTCAGTGTGAACCTGCTTTCTTCTGTGAAGAGCACAGGGTGCCAGTGGCGAATTTGCCAATCCTGGTGTTCTCTGGCAAATGCCAAGTGCCCTGCACGGTGGTGGGCTGTGAGCACAACCTCCATCTGTGGACATTGGGCCCTCATACTGTCCTCATGGAGTTGGTTTCTAACCGTTTGTGCAGACACATGCACATTTGTGGCCTGCTGGAGGTCATTTTGCAGGGCTCTGGCAGTGCTCCTCCTGTTCCTCCTTGCACAAAGGCGGAGGTGGCGGTCCTGCTGCTGGGTTGTTGCCCTCCTACGGCCTCCTCCACGTCTCCTGGTGTACTGGCCTGTCTCCTGGTAGCGCCTCCAGCCTCTGGACACTACGCTGACGGACACAGCAAACCTTCTTGCCATAGCTCGCATTGATGTGCCATCATGGAGGAGTCCATCTCATGCTACCACGAGTGTGAAAACACCAGCAACATTCAAAAGTGACCAAAACCTCAGCCAGAAAGCATAGGTACTGAGAAGTGGTCTGTGGTCCCCACCTGCAGAACCACTCCTTTATTGAGTGTGTCTGGCTAATTGCCAATAATTTCCACCTGTTGTCTATTCCATTTGCACACCAGCATGTGAAATTGATTGTCAATCAGTGTTGCTTCCTAAGTGGACAGTTTGATTTCACAGAAGTTTGATTTACTTGGAATTATATTGTGTTGTTTAAGTGTTCCCTTTATGTTTTTGAGCAGTGTATAAACTTTTTAACATACCGTATTTTTCGGACCATAAAGCGCACCGGGTTATAAGACGCAATATCAACGATTGGTGCTAACGGGTATATTTTCATACATAAAGCGCACCGGGTTATAAGACACATGAAATGAAACAAAACTCTAAAGTTCCCTCGGAAGCTCAGTTTGGTCTTTACCTGGCGCAGGGCGTCTTCTTGCTTCCTCCACTTCCGTATCATTGATTCGTTAATGTTGAATTCTCTTGCAGCTGCTCTATGTCCATGTTGTACTGCGTGACTGATAGCGTTGAGTTTGAAGTCCGCTTCGAAAATAAATGAATGAATGCACACACCCTAATGCTGAAGCACATACCGTATTACTCGGCGATGTTTCTTGACTACGGTGGCCGTAAGCTTCGTAACTTACCAAGACCGTGCTAAAACATTTTGACAGATTTATGAGCGCCGTGTTCCATCTAAAATCGGTTCTAGGTCAGAAGGCTCAACCAGAATGAATTCATACATTAGACGCACCGCATTTAAAGGCGCACTGTTGATTTTTTGAGAAAATTAAAGGATTTTAAGTGCACCTTATGGTCCGAAAAATACGGTAAGTTCCATAATTTTCAGAATTAAGAATATGTTAGGGTAACTGGACTGAGTGAAAAATGACTAAAATGTGTATTTTAAAGGAAATTATTATTGTTTTCTTATGAAAAAAATATTTAAGGCGTTGACGGCATATGGAGTGACACTGCTTAAAAATTTTTTTTTTTTTTTCAGTGTTCTTGGTAGTTTTTATTAATGTTTTAAATTTTACACCTTAAATTTGCGATTTGCACCATGGCATCACAACCAATGATTTTTACGGTTATTATATTAATAATCTATACATGTAATGTCCTTGGTAAGGAAATGGCACCCATTTGGTGGAATGGCTCATGTATAAAGTTTAATTGCAAAATTATTATTAAATAAAATAAAATGATTGAATTACATTGCATCTGTTGTTCTGTGTCTCTGGTGTTAAATATGTTTGTAATTGTGTAAATGTACTTTTTTTTTTTTGTTTTTTTTTTTATAATACATTTCACATTGTATTGCTGGTTTCCTTGGTAGCGTTCCATTGTCGGTTAGAAATCTCTACATAGAGGACACCCTACATAGGAAGTAGGCAGCAAGGGCACTGACTAGGTAATGAGACAGACCTGATGAATACTCAAAAAAGGCGCACTCGCCTCCAAAACAAAACTCCTGCTCCTGAACAAATATTCCATTCTCATTTCGTTTGAAGGAAGGTACAAAATGCGAACAAAACGCTTGCACTGCTGTACCCTAAAGTGGAGACACACCCATATTTACAAACCCATCCAAATCCAGCATCTGAAGTGCAAGCAGAGCAGAGCACACAGACCACTGCATATAGCAGTCACATTTTGTTAAAGTTTGGATATAAACAGTCCTCTCCCAGTTATATATAAACATTCTCTGCTACAAAGAGGATCTGTCTAGGAGTAGCATAGATTAGACGTTGCCCTGAGGCACTGCAACCCACTCCAAATGATTTCTTCAAATAATAACAACACACAGAAGCTAGTGAAAAAAAACAAAACAATAAAGATCCCCCCCCCGCTGTTTGTCATATCAGATCAGACATGTGCAAGATTAATAACATCCTAGTGATGAGAGTGGCAGAGTAATATTATGACCAATACACCTCCATGTTTCTTTGTTTCAAGGGCAGGGTCTGTGATACACACAGACAGTGCCCACAAAAATGCACACTAAATAACAGTAGCTGCAGTATGAAACCAATCTTGGCTAACAAATAAATCATTAAATATGTATAAAGCCATGCATGAATATGAATATAAAGGATGCACGGTGCTCGTGGATGATAAAATGAATCCCTGTAGAAAAGGCATTTGATGTGGTCTGGTGTAACTGAGGGAGGGGGCATTGATGGAAATCAGGAGGAAAGGGAATCTCCTTGGTGATGTTCTCCCCCTCCTGTCTCTCCCCAGCCCCTGGGTGACGCAGCAGTCCGTGTGTGTGTGAGAGAAAGAGGCAGAGAAATGCTGCTGCTTCAGAGGACGACGTCAGAGCGACCACCCTCCTCCGCCTCCGCCTCCTCCTCCTCCTCCTCCTCCTCCCTTGCCAGGAGGTGAGCTGCTTAACCACACATGCATGCACTTTCAGTCTTGCAGGCTTCGAAGCGCACAGCCTTTCTCGCTCCCATACACTCACATTTTTCTTTCACATTTTCTAACCTTCCCTCCCTTTCTGTCGCTCTGATTTTCCTCTCATAACTCTCTTTCTCTTGACTTAAGTCATACATTCATCAAGTATGTACTGCATTGCCACATACACTCTCTTGAGGAGCTCTTCAAGGTTCACTAGAAGCTGAAGGCAGCGAGGAGCACAAGTCTTACAGTGGGCATCCTCACCACTAGACGGGCACTCCCTGGGTCAATGTGGTAGGTGGAGGCTGATTTTAGAATGGGCAGCAAGCGTCCACAGGAGGGCAGGGCGATGCTGGCGGCACTGGTCGAGCAAGAGGAAGACGAGGATGAAGACGGTGGCTCAGACAGCAGTAGTGCTGACCGGGTGACTTTACCCACCTTTGACGTGCCTTACTTCCGTTACATTGATGAAGAGGGCACGGAGGAAGAGGAGTGGTACAGCAGTAGCCGCTCACTGTCCTCCATTGAAGAGGAAGACTCGAGTGATTCGTCTCTCTCTCACAGGTACTCCAGCGTGCCCGCCAGCCCTGAGACGGTTTTGGAACACTTGCTGAGCCATCTGCAGCTGGACGAGGAGACTGGAAACCCTCAGGCCAGAGAGACAGGTTAGCAATGCTGCTTTAACTCTGCTGCTGAATATCACACTGTCAACACTGCACACAGTAAACTTGCTTAGTTTACAAATGGGGAGTGTGCTGCTATAAAAGGTCAATAAAGCACTGTTTGTAAATGCTTAATGTTTCCTGTTACTATAACAAAGTGTCACTCGGCCAGCTGCAAACCTTTTGATACCCTTGAGAAAACCGGTCAAAAAGGCTATTAAAATGTATTCATTTGCTTAATATTGCATTAGTTATTGGTGCCACTGAATATTCCATAACACAGTGTACCTGAAATTTATTCTTATTTATCCGTTAACTGAGTGCATTATTAGGAACACCTGTACTCCTGCTTATTCATGCAGCTACCTAATCGTGGGCCATATCGTACAATGGATAATATGATGCAGATATGGGCCAGCAGCTTTTGGTTGTTTTCACATAAGCCATCAGAATTGGCAAAAATGCATTCTTTGTTATTTTGACCACAGTATGATTGTTGGTGTAAGGCATGCTGGTTTGAAGTTTTCTATGACTACTGATCTCCTGAGACTTGTTTTTCTTACAGAAAGACTATATAGCAATGACCATTCTGTTCAATTGTGGTGAGCAGAAAAGCATCCCAGAATGTACAACTTGTCAAACTTTGAGGCAGATGGGCTACGACAGCAGCAGCCCATGTCAGGTTTCACTTCTGATAGCCAAAAACAGAAAGCTGAGGCTGCAGTGGGGACAGACTCACCAAAACTGGACAGTTCGAAAATCTGATGAAGTCAGTTTTTGATTTTATCGTATATTTCCAAAGCTCTATAAAACACTTGCAGTGCCACCATGAACACCTGAAGGAGAAAATATAAATCATTATGTATTTGTGAGATACTCTCCATTACAAACCTGTATGAAGTGGTGCAGGGATTTAGTGTCCTTTGCTCATAGGATACTTTTTTGCTAGTAGGCTTTTGGTCTAAATAGAGGTCAGTTTCCTGATTATTGTGGTTCAGACTGGGTGTGTGTGCTGCTCACTGTCTGTAGTGTGTCCTGTTTGTCAGAGTTGAGAGATTGCTGTCTCTTTGGCAAGGCTGGACCTGTTGGTTTTTCATGGTGGGTGCAACAGAGAAAATACAAGACGGAAATAGACTGGTGAGAATTTCATTTGAGACATGCTAAATTCTACGAGCCTTCAGAAACAGGACAGTGTGTTCTACTGGGATTAAATTTGTGTAGGCAGAATATTTTAGGAAAAAGGATGGAAAAAGGCTAGCAGACACAGCCTATTATGAGTCTAAATATTCTTTAATATGGGTCATTCTTGACATTCTTCGTAGATGATTACTGATTTTGAAATTCTGATGCAGGAATTAATAACAAACAATAGAAAGCAACTACAAGACCTTTGTGTGTTGGCCCAGAAGATCACCTTTGTTTTTCTGCTGTCATGTTGTAATGTTTCATTTATTTGGTTTTGATCCAGATGCTCTCCAAAAGCACCCTGCAGTTTAAAGAATGGACAGCTGTTTGGAGTCACCAAGGTTTTTGGTGTTTGGTTTACTAATACAGTTATGACTGAAATGTACATGATATTAGCATATAGCTTTACTTTTTTATGCAAGACTAAGACATGCATCATATTATTTGTAAATCCTGCAAATTGAAATGTGATAGCTATAGATTTATCATTGATAAGCTGTTTGTTTTCAGTAATGAAAGCTTAAGCTTGAATGGCTCTTCTAGTCTAAACAGGAATTCAGCTGAGTGAGTGCTAACCTCATTAAAGCCATTGATGGAGAGAGAGAGTGAGCACTGTGCGTTGCTACATTGTAGTCTAACCAATCTCTGCTATCTCTATGCTGCAGTGGTACTGAAGATGTCAGTGCTCTTACTGGAACTGCATTCTAATGTGTTCTCCCACAAAGTTACAGTGGTATGAAAAAGTTTGGGCACCCCTGATAATTTTCATGATTTTAGTTTATAAATCATTGGTAGTTAAGATCAGCAACTTGAGTTAAATATATCATATAGCAGATGAACACAGTGATATTTGAGAAGTGAAATGAAGTTTATGGATTTACAGAAAGTGTGCAGTAATTATTCAAACAAAATTAGGCAGGTGCATAAATTTGGGCACCCCAGCAGAAAAATTACATCAATATTTAGTAGATCCTCATTTTGTAGAAATAACAGCCGCTAAACGCTTCCTACAGCTTCCAGTCTGGATTCTGGTTGAAGGTGCTTTGGACCATTCTTCTTTAGAAACATCTCCAGTTCAGTCATCTTTGATGGTTTCCAAGCATGGACAGCCCACATTTTCAGTAATATTCATGTCTGGGGACTGAGATGGCCATTCCAGAACGTTGTACTGGTTCCTCTGCATGAATGCCTTAGTAGATTATGAGCAGGGTTTGGGGTCGTTGGCCTCGGTGCAACTTTGTCACTGATTCTTGAACATTGTTCTTAAGAATCTGGAGATATTAACTGGAATCCATGCGACCCTCAATTTTAACAAGATTCCTAGTACCTGCACTGGCCACACAGTCCCGCGGGCATTATGGAACCGCCACCAAATTTTACTGTGGGTAGCAAGTGTTTGTCTTGGGATGCTGTGTTCCTTTTCCGCTCCTTGTTATGTCCAAATAACTCAATTTTAGTTTCATCAGTACACAGCACTTTATTCCAAAAATGAAGCTGGATTGTCCAAATGTGCTGTAGCACACCTCAAGTGACTCTGTTTGTGGCGTGTCTGCAGAAAAGGCTTCTTCTGCATTACTCTCCCATACAGCCTCTCCTTGTGCAAAGTGCGCTGTATAGTTGAACGATGAACAGTGACACCATCTGCAGCAAGATGAGGTTGTAGGTCTTTGGGAGGTGGTCTGTGGCTTGACTATGACTGTTCTCACCATCCTTCGCCTCTGCCTATCTGAGATTTTTCTTTGGTCTGCCACTTCGGGAGTTCCTTAACTAGAACTGTGCCTGTGGTCTTCCATTGCCTCACTATGTTCCTCACAGTGGAAAACTGACAGCTGAAATCTCTGAGAGAGCTTTTCCCTTTCCCTGAACCATGATGTTGAACAACCTTTGTTTTCAGGCCATTTGAGAGTTGTTTTGAGGCTCCCATGTTGCCACTCTTCAGAGAAGATGCAAAGAGGAGAAAAACTTCCAATTGGCCACCTTAACACTTTCTCATAGTTGGATTCACTTGTGTATGTA
Source organism: Ancistrus triradiatus (assembly GCA_025084515.1). Classification (NCBI taxonomy): domain Eukaryota; kingdom Metazoa; phylum Chordata; class Actinopteri; order Siluriformes; family Loricariidae; genus Ancistrus; species Ancistrus triradiatus. The sequence goes on from JAJAGP010001741.1 coordinate 59,755, forward strand.
GATCAAGGGTCAATGAGCTTACAAAACAAATGTTGTCTTCCAATAATTAGTGCTAAAGGTATTCAAATCGATAAAATGGCAAGGGTGCCCAAATTTATGCACCTGCCTAATTTTGTTTGAATAATTACTGCACACTTTCTGTAAAACCTATAAACTTAATTTCACTTCTCAAATATCACGGTGTTCATCTGCTATATGATATATTTACCTGAAATTGCTGAGCTGGACAACCAATGATTTATAAAGAAAAATCATGAAAATTATCAGGGGTGCCCAAACTTTTCATACCACTGTATGTTATCAATTATGTTATCAATTTGATGAGAAAATGTTCTGATTTGCTAAAAAGCTTGGCTGCTACACTTTCATTACAAACAGTGATACCAGTTTCAAAGAGCAACAAATTCTGACAACTAATATGTGTGACAACTAAATAGTGAAACATGTATTCTGCTCAGAAATTAGACACCAAGACTACGTTGGTCTTCTAAACTCACTAACTATCTAAACTCAAAATGTTTGAACTCCTGAGTGAATGATTTAGTGTAGATTAGCATGTGGGCCTGATTTGTTATTACAATTTCCATTTATAATTTGCAAGTTTAAATGTAGGTGACAGCGCAGCAGCGCCTTGGTTAATGCTGTCACCTGACAGTTACAAGGATGGCAGCCTGTGTGGACTTTACATGTTCTTGCTGTGAGTGTGTGTACATGTGCCCTATGGTACACTGTCACCCTGGCTAGAATTGGTTCCTGCTTTGTTCACTGTTCTGCTGTTTAGACCCTCCCACCACCCTGAATTGGATTAAGTGTTTTTGGAAAGTGCATGAATTAATTAATTTTAACATTGACTTTCTAACTGCTTAAAACAAGACGTTCAGGGCAGTCCCACATTTGAATCAAATCTGATAAACAAATTGATGATAGGGTCCCTGAAATAAAAGCAAAGTTAATAGCACTTTTATTGACTTTCTCTACTAACCATGTATTAAACTGTAGTAATTATTCTTGTATTCTATTAAATAAATTGGTGACAAAACAATGATGTAAACTGTGATACTGGTAATTAAATTTCACGTGTTTAACAATGACAAATGCATGCTAGTTTATTATCGTTTAACTAGCAGGCCTGCTAACTTGGAGGTCTTAAATAATGCATACTACATAGCATCAAAATTGTAATTAGATATTCTTAAATACTGGATGCATTGTTCTTTGAAGTGTGCACGTGTATGTGGATGTGTGTGTCTGTGGGTCAGAAAGCTCATTTATCAATAGCCTTCACAATACACTATTCCCTTCTGGGAAGCCTCATGCTCTCTCATTTGCATAACATGAGTTCAGTTGTTCTCTACCTAAAGTCTGAATACGCACCTGACAGCAAGCCAAAACTTCAGTAACATTACATTTAATAGCTCTTATTATGGAATGCCAATTAGTATATGGAATGCCAAATGTTCATGAATATCTGTGGATATTGGTCTTATGTGGCTGAGTGTTTATACATTTTTCTGAACATAAATAAAACTATAAACTAATAAAAACAAAATAAGAGTGAGTAATGTGTTGGGTTGCCTGTTAAAGGGATGTCTGATTCCTATAGAACATAAAATTTGTTGGTACTTTACCTGTTTGATGTCTGTATTGAACCTTAATATTGACAGATTTTACCAGCAAACTGATAAACTGGTTAAAAATAAGTGATAGGATACACGGCATCATGTTGCTAATAGCTTAAGTATTCTTATGACCTGTGCTGTAGATCATCCTGTTTGTGTTTTTCTGTTTGCGGACACATTGTACGCCTGAGTGTATCAGACGTCTCTGACATCATATGTACAGTTTTTGTGTTTGGAGTCTGCACATGGGTGAGTGTATTGCTTCGTGCTTCATGTCCGTGATTCAAGTTTGTTTAAAACTTGTTTAAAATTCACTTTGAAAACAAGCTTTCATTAACGCTTTGAAGCTTTTTTCTTTTAGACTCATTTTGAAACGCTGGCGCACTTTGGTGCTTTTGCTAGACCTGCCGTTAGACGCTTGCTCTTGTTTTTGTTTCAACTAGCATTGCGTAATGTTGCATCTATACCATTACATCCCAGCCTAGGATTGGGACGCAAGTATGCATGGCATCATGGACTCCATGAAGTACCAGAAGCTCCAACTATGTTGTGACTGCATCTTTCAGTGGGATAATTAAATGACATCCCACTTTTTTGACATAAACCCCATCAGTGACATGGAAATATGTTTTAATTAGGGGAGCTGGCAACTGAATGTAAACCGCAGTACGTATATTTTTATATATTATGCTATTCAGATGATACTGGGGGGAGCGGCAGACCTGATTCTTTGTTTTTCTGTGTCGGTGGAAGAGAAATATAAAATTAAATTTTAAATATAAAATTTTAAAAATAAAATTTTGCTCTCTTGAAGTGCCTAATGAGCTCTATTTTGTTCTAACAGGGTTTTGTTCACAAATTGTTGAGGTTGTGCCTCAAATAGTGTTTCATAAAACCATTTCACTATTGCTTTCATACAGCATTGAGACATTATCACTGGGCATTGGTTAGAGGCTTCTTCCAAATGACTTTTGGAAGGAGAGGTTTCTGTGTGTTTGATATTGTAAGTGCAGTGAGAAATTCTCTAAGCGCAGTTGACAGAGGATTGTGGCCACACTGGCTGAGTGATTGAGCACATGGGTATTGATTTCACACAGCCGTTTTTTCACACAGAAGACATGATTTTTGTAGATCAATGAGTGGATCTCAAATACTGTGATCTTCTGGATGAATCAGGATGCTGCGAATCAGAATGTCAGACGAAATACAGAACAAACTGAGCAGGCCTTGTGATTATTTGGTGACTTACAGAGGCTGTTGTATTTGTTCTCCTGATAAAGGATGTTTGCTAGTGTCATGGGTCACCCCAGACCTCGGCTTGTTATGCCCCTCCTCGCCACTAGGGGCGAGCCGGACCGCGTCGTTTTAAGAAAAAACTAGGGCCCTTGAACTGACAGCTTACAGCTGTATGGGACTCTATTTAAGCTGGGCCCTAGCTCAAGCACGACGCGGGGAATTGACTATTGCCTCATGCCAAGTAGGAGTTTGTTTGCGGCTTTGCCTGCTTCAGGTCACTTATGTTTGTTCGCGTTCATATAGTGGATTACTCGTCTTGCCTTGTTTACCTCGGACCTTTCATGTTGCGGTCAGCCCGCCTTGGTTAGTGTCATGGTCTGCGTGTTTGCGTTTACATTTCCTTTTGTTTTCCACAGCAGTTTTAGCTTACCATAGCCGGCGTGTGGCACCTTTTGTTTCATTATCGCCATGCTACGTATATCAGTTACTCGTTTTTCTGTTTATGGTTGCTTTTACATTGCGGCTGCCTTCTTGTTAATAAATCCCTTTTTGTTTGAAAACTTTGCGCTCATTTCCAGTTCTCTTGTAAACCCCCCGTTACAGAATTCCCCGCCTACCATGGAGATAGCAGGTTATCGCGCTACCCCGGTTCGGCCAGCCTGGGCTGAGCTGCTGGAAGAATTCAACGGGAATTAATGTCTATGTGGAGAATTTTTCCGGCAGTCTTGGTTATACTTGCACCAGTTCCCGCATTATTCTGAATTTGAACGCCTGGTATTTTTTAATTGGCGCCTTACAGACGAAGCGCTCGACTGGGCGGTTGCGAATTGGTCTTAGCTGGTGTTAGGGACCCGTGACCAGATGATTTAGAAGATGTGGGAGAGGTTTGGTCTCCCTGCTCCCTGTGTATCTAGGCACGCTAGCTCCATATCTGAGCATGCTGCGTCGCTTGGCTCATAGATGAGCAGTTAGTGCCCTGTAGCTCATTATCTGAGCCGTTAGCGACCAGTAGTCCAGTATTTGAGCATGTTAGCTCTGTATTTGAGCATGCTAGCTCCGTATCTCAGCACGACATGACTGTTAGCTCCGTAGATGAGCCATTAGCACCCTGTAGCTCAGTACCTGAGCTCAGTAATCCTGTACTTGAGCACGTTAGCGCCGTATCTGACCATGCCGTGCATCTTAGGTTCGTAGATGAGCTGTCAGCCCCACGTAGCTTAGTACTTGAGCTGTTCGCACTGACTAGCTATGTATCTGAACGGATCAGCTCAGTACAGAGGTCCGATGCGCCACCTGGCTCCGTATCCGAGCCCGCTGCGCCCTTTAGTTTCATAGCTGAGCACGTTAGCTCTATATCTCAATTCCTTGGATCTGTATTTGATCTGATAGTGTTGCCTGGTTCCATATCGGAGAACCCTTAGTTTCGTACCTGAGCATGTTAGCTCCGACTCCGAATTCGTTAACTTAGCTCCGTAGGTGCACCATTAGCGTCATATAGTTCCGTACCCGAGCACGCCGCACTCACTAGTTTTGTGAGAAGTCCTTGCTCCGTCTCAATGTGGACTCTAGTGTTGACTCTAACCTCATGCCAAGTTGGAGTTTGTTTGCAGCTTTGCCCGATTCAGGTCACTTTGTTTGCCCGCGTTCACACAGTGGATTGCCTCGTTTACCTCGGACCTTTCATGTTGTGGTAAGCCCGCCTTGGTTAGTCACGGTCTGCCTGTTTACGTTTGTTTCCTTTTGTTTGCCACGCCGGCTTTAGCTTAGCATAGTTGCCGTGTGGCACCTTTGTTTCGTTATCGCCGTGCTAAGCATATCAGTTACCCATTTTTCTGTTTATGGTTGTGTGTATATTGCGGCTGCCTTCTTGTTAATAAGTCCCTTTATGTTTGAATACCTGCGCTCATCTCCATTTCTTCCGTAAACCCCTTGTTACTGCTAGATGGTTAGCACTAAATTTACAGACAAGTATGCAGATACAAGATCTTGCCTTGGTACTATATATTTTGGATCACTATGGAGTACGGTTGTAGAGGAAGCATGGTTAAATTGATTATATGTGGTATGGCTATGAATCCAATGTATTAAATAATTTTCAGGCTCCCGCATTTGGCATATTGGTGTAGATATTTTAAGTAGTTGCTACAGTAACAACAAAATTTTGAGCAGCAGTAGGACCGTCATCTTCACTGATCAATGTGTCAATAATGTGAATCCATTTATTTTTGTTTCTGGTGTATAGGCACTGTAGTGAATGCAATGAAATATAAAGAAATCTTGATTCACAGTTTGTGAAATGAGTAACAAATATGCTGGGAGTTTTTAATTACACTTACATGTACAGAATTTAGCTATAAAGCTTATAAAACCGTGGTGATACTACTGAACTACACTGCTCAAAAAAATAAAGGGAACACTTAAACAACACAATATAACTCCAAGTAAATCAAACTTCTGTGAAATCAAACTATCCACTTAGGAAGCAACACTGATTGACAATCAATTTCACATGCTGTTGTGCAAATGGAATAGACAACAGGTGGAAATTATTTTCAGTTAGAAAGACACACTCCATAAAGGAGTGGTTCTGCAGGTGGGGACCACAGACCACTTCTCAGTACCTATGCTTTCTGGCTGATGTTTTGGTCACTTTTGAATGTTGGTGGTGCTTTCACATTCGTGGTAGCATAAGACGGACTCTACAACCCATACAAGTGGCTCAGGTAGTGCAGCTCATCCATAATGGCACGTCAATGCGAGCTGTGACAAGAAGGTTTGCTGTGTTTATCAGCGTAGTGTCCAGAGGCTGGAGGCGCTACCAGGAGACAGGCCACTAAACCAGGATATGTGGAGGAAGCCGTAGGAGGGCAACAGCCCAGCAGCAGGACCGCTACCTCCACCTTTGTGCAAGGAGGAACAGGAAGAACACTGCCAGAGCCCTGCAAAATGACCTCCAGCATATCACAAATGTGCATGTCTGCACAAACGGTTAGAAACTGACTGCATGAGGATGGTCTGAGGGCCCAACATCCACAGATGGGGGTTGTGCTCACAGCCCAACACCGTCCAAAACGCTTGGCATTTTCCAGAGAACACCAGGATTGGCAAATTCACTACTGTCATCCTGTGCTCTTCACAGATGAAAGCAGGTTCACACTGAGCACATGTGACAGACATGACAGAGTCTGGAAATGCCATGGAGAGCAATCTGCTGCCTGCAACATCCTTCAGCATGACCGGTTTGGCAGTGGGTCAGTAATGGTGTGGGGTGGCATTTCTTTGGAGGGCCGTACAGCCCTCCATGTGCTCGCCAGAGGTAGCCTGACTGCCATTAGGTACCGAGATGAGATCCCCAGACCCCTTGTGAGACCATATGCTGGTGTGGTTGGCCCTGGGTTCCTCCTATTGCAGGACAATGCTAGACCTCATGTGGCTGGAGTGTGCTGGCTGTTCCTGCAAGATGAAGGATGAAGCTATGGACTGGCCCGCCCATTACCCAGACCTGAATCCGATTGAGCACATCTGGGACATCATGTCTCGCTCCATCCACCAACGTCACATTGCACCACAGACTGTCCAGGAGTTAGCGGATGCTTTAGTCCAGGTCTGGGAGGAGATCCATCAGGAGACCATCGGCCACCTCATCAGGAGCAAGCCCAGGCATTGTAGGGAATTTCATACAGGCACGTGGAGGCCACACACAATACTGAGTCTCATTTTGACTTGTTTTAAGGACCTTACAACACATCAAAGTTGGATCAGCCCGGTAGTGTGTTTTTCCACTTTAATTTTGTGTGTGACTCCAAATCCAGGCCTCCATTGGTTAATAAATTTGATTTCCATTGATGATTTTTGTGTGATTTTGTTGTCAGCACATTCAACTTTGTACAGAACAAAGTATTCAATGAGAATATTTCATTCATTCAGATCTAGGATGTGTTATTTGAGTGTTCCCTTTATTTTTTTGAGCAGTGTATTTTGATACATAAAGGTTTTTAGGTTATTGCAAAACACTACTTCTGAATGGATTTTTTACAGTAGATGCTACAAGCTATTTTGCAATCTGATTACCAATACTTAGAACTATTTTTTTAATTAGAAGTTTTATTATTTATGTATTTATGCAAACAAGGCTTCATCATTAAGTATACCTGTATTTGCATATACAGCGTAATAAACAGAATATTGCCTATGGATGATGTCACATTTAAAATGTATAGCTTTAAATTTTTTTGCACAATAGATTTTTTATTGTTTAAATAAATAAAAACAAGTCATAAGCCCTGTTATTGTAAACAAATTTTCCTACATCATATCCCTGTCTGCTTGCTCACTTTAAATGTGTAACATGTGGCAGTGGTTTGTTTATCCCCGTAGTACCCGGTCATGTGTTGTGATTAAAAGGGGTGCGAAATGTCACTTTCAATACCAGCTAATAGACTCAAGTCTCAAATCAGAGGTCAGATACCAGAAAAGAACTGGTTGTCTGCTATGACTAAGCATAAGTGCCATTATCCTCATGCTTGGAAACCGAGATTCATGTAGGCCTTGATAAGTATTGACAAACTATGGCAGCATGTTAATGTGCAATTACAGTGCAGGGCATGAGCTCTCATTTCACAGCCACAGGAAAATTGCTTGCTAAATTAAAGTTCGGCTTATCCTGGATGTCATTCTGAGAGCTGCAGGACTGCATTATTTGATATATTAAGGGCTACGATGTATTACTCCAACATATCTTTTATTTTCCTTTAATGAAGTGAATCTCCGTAGCAGCAGAGTTCAGGTTGGCAAGCTGCTCAAGGGCCGCTGAAGATAATTGGTGAGCAACAGTCAATGATCAGTAGTCAACCAGGTCCATATGGATGACAGGGTAACTCAGTGAAGCTCGAATCACTGCTTACACCCACATGCACCCTCTCTCAGAGCATATTATCTGCTGGAAAATTTAAGATTTGTTAAGAGCCAAATATCTTGAGGTTTGTGTGTTTGCATGTGCTGTGCATGTGAGCGCATGTTGACATGCAGTGGAGAAGAGAAATTATAAATGACTACTCTCCTGATCAGAGCAGCCTTTAAACCATGCGCTGCTTTGTGTTCAACCTTCTGTCAGTCCTTCTGAGAGCTCATCTCAGCCTGTCAGGAGCCCATCAGAGGAGCTCCATGGATCCTGCTATCTATGCAATTGAAAATCCTGGGCTCTTCTCGCGTCTGTCAAAATTGTGCACTCCTAAGCTGAAAATGGGTGTTGCAGGTTTGGCTGTGTGCTTAATATTTTGTGGGTGTGTGTACAATTAATCTATATTTATCTGGAAGTATTGTGTTACTGTTGAGTTATAGTGGTGTGTAATGTGGGTTGGATGTAGGACATTTATTCCATGTAGATGGCCTTCTATATCCATCTGTTCCTCCATCGATGGTTAGTGTGTATGAATGAGTTTGTGCAGTTACTCATGGAGCCTATCAAATTAATTCTGTATTATTAATAAGTCTATGCATGGTATGTTGGTCATCTGTACATAGATTCACCATGAGTCGGTGTCAACTTGCTGAACATAAAAACATATCAGAATGGGTAGCATTTAATTTACTTAGAACAGTATCTGTTCTTTTTTGTAAATCCTTCTTTCAGATTCAGCCTGTAGTGGGTCGTCTCTAATTAGAGGTAATTGAGTTATTTAGGGCTGCAACAACGAATCGATAATAATCGATTATTAAAAGTGTTGGCAACGAATTATATTATCAATTCGTTGTGACGCATGATTTATGTGTCCCCCGCCTTATCATATCCGCTTACGTTACTTGCGGCACTTCGTCAACGCTGGAAAGAAAAATACGAGCGAGTTGAACGGAGCGAGGCGGAGCCGGCGCGAACGCGGAATCTTCAAAATAAGTTAGCGTTAAGAATTAAATAAATCCTACAAATGAAACATGACCGACGCAGAGAAGAAGGTTCAGCTGAAGTCCTCAAAAGTGTAGGAGCACTTCACGCTTCACACAACTAAAAAATGTGTAACATGCAAGCTTTGCGAAAGTGATTTGACCAGGCACGGGAGCACCACGGTGATGATACAGCCCTCGAAACTGAAACATGTTGGAGTCACCGATGAGGATGAAGGGAGCTCAAAAACAGCGTTAAGTCACCACAATATCCCGAGTTTGTTCCGTTTTGAGGGGAGGAAACGTAACGGCGCACTCACACTATGCGAATGGACACAACACAGTTGATGCCATTTTTCTGCTTGTTAGCTGGATAATGGCAGTGATGGAGTTAGCAGAGACAGATATCCTATATTGGCCAGGCTAGCCAAGTCCTATTTATGCATTCCTGGTACTTCAACACTTTGAGCATTTATTTTCTGCTTCAGGAAATATAGGGTGAATCCCATTTCAGGGGCTGCGTCCTTCGAAGGCTGCATTCGAAGACCGATTGCGTCATAGCGGCGTGTCTAGGCTGTCCCATTCCGAAGGCTCCTTCGTATGCGGCCGACAAATGCAGCCTTCTTTTCCCTGAAAACGCGACCTACCATATCCCGAGGTGCATTGCGCATGAGGGGAACTTGGCGATATCGGAACGATTGGCTGAGGAATATATGTTATTTAAATGTAAGGATTTAAAAACTCAAAATGTTAAAAAGCAAAAGCGCAATATTTTTTGGTTTTGTTTTAGGGAACAAGGAGCAAACGGAGAACTTTATTAAACTGCTTGAGGGAAAATGAATTTCAGTGCCTGCAGTGAAGCGTCTCCTCCAATAATTGAAAAAAAGCAAGAACAGCATATAAACTAAACTGGCTGCATTATTATAACGATTATTGCTGTTTTGTGATACGGTGCAGACGGGTGGTTCTGTGACGCAAACAGGAAATCCAATGCAGAGTAGACCGTCTCATTTTGGTTCGGTCTTCGGTGCGGTCTACCCAGCCTTCCAAGCACACACCTTCGTAGACCGCGTCCTTCGAAGGATGCAGCCCCTGAAATGGGATTCACCCATAGTCTCTAAAAAGAGAGCCAGCTTTAGCCAGGAGCATGTTGACATGCTAACATTTTTGGCTTGCAATGCAAAGTTTCTAAAGAAAGAGCGTGAATGAGTTGTATGTACTGTTTGCATCAGAGATGCACTTATTTTTCTTTATTATTTAATTTGTTATTTTAATTTATTAATAAATTAAATTAAATTTATTATTATTCATTTATTGTAAGCACTTATTTGCTCTGTTATTTAATGTTATATTTCTGAATAAAGACATGGAAAGTTTTTTTTTTTTTTTTTTTTTTAACCCGATTCATCGATTAATCGAACAAATAATCAACCGATTAATCAATTATTAAAATAATCGTTACTTGCAGCCCTAGAGTTATTGTACTGTACAATACTTGTGACTCAAGGCCAAATTAATGTTAAACTAAATCTTTGATTCGTTGGTTACAAATTTCTTTTTATGAGGCTCTAAAATTTGGAATGTGTTTGGTGTCGGTATTGAACCTTAATGTTTTGCTATTATAAATTAAATATAGATAGCAGCAGGTCTTGGCTATTTAGTCAAAGCAAAAGTCAAAGTTAGATTTATTTCTATAGCGCTTTTTACACTGGAGCATTGTTTCAGAGCAGCTTTACAATATAAATAGAGAATATAATTAGAGCATCTAAGACAATAGTGAGAATACATACACACAGAGTCACTGTAGGATGTTGTGTCCTGAGTGGGAAGGTTTTGATGCCATGGCATCCCCAGTCAGCTGGAGGAGGTAGCTGCCTATTCAAACTTAGGGCAGTGCAGCTTGATGTCCCCACTGTCTTCTGGATTATGAATTACGTTACCAACACGCCACCAACAACAGCAACAGTTTGTGAGGCTCCAGAACTTTGTGTCAGAGACTGTGGTGAGCAGCACTGGTGCACCCCAGGGATTGGTACTGTCCCCTTTTCTTTTGTTACACATCAGATTTTCAGAACATTTACTGCATGCATCCTGCAGAAGTTCTTTGACTCCTCTGTTGTGGGGTGCATTCTCAATGGGGTCATGTTGGAGTACAGAATGCTGACCGAGAGCTTTGTCATGTGGTGCAGGGAAAATCACCTGCAGCTAAATATAAACAAGACAAAGGAGCTAGTGGTGGACTTCTGGTGTGTCAAGGCAGCCTTGATGCCAGTCACCATTCAGGAGGAGAAGGAGGTGCAGTCTTACAAATGCCTTGGGCTCAACTTATAGACTGGACTTGGCTTTTCTACCTAAGGCTGAAGTCTTCCACTGGGTGCTGTTCTATTATTTTACTGTGGCCAGTGTCTGGTTTTATGCAGTAATCTGCTGGGGAAGTGGTGCCACTGCAGGAGATGCTAAATGCCTCAGTAAACTGACCAGCAAGGCCAGCTCAATCTCTGGGATGGCAATTTACACACTGGAAGCAGTGACAGGAAAAGGATGGTAGCAAAACTAAAAAACATCTTGGAAAATTCTGCTCAACCACTCTATATAAAAGCACCCTCAGCAATTCCACCAAAATGCTCTAGGAAGCATTGCTCAGTCTTTACTGCCAGCTACTACTTTGGCTTCACAATTGTGTTTACGTTACACTACTGTCACAGCATGAACAACAGATAACACACCAGCATAAGCTCCAGATCTCAGGGACACACAAAGGTGAATGCTTGTTAAATATGGTCTGTACCTTGTGTGTTTTTGAAAAGTATTTATACATTTACCAATCACTTTTAGGGGCACCTTCTTGTTTCAACACTCATGCTGTCACTGTGAACTCTATTAGACACATCTACCATACTGCTCCATTTTGTATATGTAAAGTCAGAGTCAGTAGCTTGTCTGTTGTTGCCCAGTTTTTGTTAGTCTGCTGTTGCTTTTTAGTATGCTAGTGGCTGGACATTTTTGGTAGGTGGACTATTTTCAGTCCAGCATTGTTTAAAACTCCAACAGCAATACTGTATCTAATAGACTCATACCAGCACAACAGACATGTCCACAACACCACCACATCGGCACAGAGAATGATCCACCACCCAAATGGTACCTGATCTGAGGTTGTCCTGTGGGGGCCCTTACCATCAGAGAACATAGTAAAGGGGACTAACAAAGTATGAAGAGAAACAGATGGAATACAGTCTGTAATTGCAGAACTACATAGTGCGTCTGTATGGTAAGTGGAACTGATCAAATGGACAATAAATGGATAAACAAGGATGTGTACCTAATAAAGTGATCAGTGAAGGTATTAAATACTGTTCAAATTTTCAAGCAATATAAACAAAAAACACCGCCGCCTTCACTCAATGCGACCAGTAGAGTTTTTGTGTGGATAAACATTGCATTAAATTAATGAATAGTGCATAATTCATTTTCACTAGTGACCTCAGACTTTCAGTCCCAACTGTAGCTAAGAAAAGGCATTTTGTTTATTACTTTTCTTTTGCATGTGTTGTTATGCTTGCACAATTTTGAACGCTTTAAATGGATATCTAAAAGCAACAATTGTTACACTGTTACAGAGATGGTCTTGTTTTTTTTTAAATATTTACACAAATAGACTTTCTAAACTTCATCCTATTAAAATATATATATTAAATGGTGTAATTTTTCAATTGCACTGTACAGTACACGAAGGAAATCTAAATTGTAATTGGGAATTGTTCATAAACTTGACATATCACCCAGCTTGATTAGATAGGGGACCTCCTTAATCATCCAAAGTTAAGCTTAATTGCGATAAAATGAGTACATGCAAGAGCTTTGTGAAGCCCAGTTTAGCTCAGTTATCTAGAGCCAGATTAATGGATTCTGAAAATGAGTTTTCATTCTGAAGGTACAAAGTGGCAAGTAGTTATGTTTCATGGTTTAAATACATTCAGTTGATAAATGAGAAAATGCTTTGTTTTGCCCCTTAAAAGCATGTTGCAAAAAAAGATTATATGTACTTTTATGTACTTGTATATGTACTTTATGTACTTTTGCCACTCACTAACATGGATCATTTTCCTCAATAAATAAATGAACAAGTATAATATTTTTGTCTCATTTGTTTAACTGGGTTCTCTTTATCTACTTTTAGGACTTGTGTGAAAATCTGATGATGGTTTAGGTCATATTTATGCAGAAATATAGAAAGTTCTAAAGGGTTCACAAACTTTCAAGCACCACTGTTGGTTGCCTGGTACATTGCCTGGTAAGAGCTGCCCATCGGATAATTACTGCATTGATGATTATGTTTCAGCTGGCAACAAGTTATTTAACCCTAACTGATGGAGTGAATAGCTTCTCATTTGTTCAACAAATGTGTCGAAAGACGCATCCTGTTGTCGTGGAAAATATGTTAATCTGTTTCAGAGGGGTCAAATTATTGGTGTGCATTAAGCAGAGAAAACATTTAAGGAGATTGCTGAAATGATTAAGGATGAGTTAAGGAACGCATTATTAAAAAGTGGAAGACCAGTGGGAAAACATCATCTTCAAGGAAGGAAAATATGTTCAGAAAACGTCTTGAATGATCATGATCAATTAAAACTTTGGTGAAATCAAATCGTAGAAAAACAACAGTAGAACTCGGGGATATGTTTAATAGTGAAAGTAAGAGCATTTCCAGATGCCCAATTTGAAGGGAACTCAAGGGATTGGGACTTAACAGCTGTGTAGCCTTAAGAAAATCACTTGTCAGTGAGACTAACTGGACAAAACGGTTTCAGTTTGCTAGGGAGCATAAAAATTGGACTCTGGAGCAATGGAAGAAAGTCATGTGGTCTGATTAGTCCAGATTGACCCTGTTCTAGAGTGATGGGTGCATCAGGGTAAGAGAGGCAGCTGAAGTGATGCACCCATCATGCCTAGTGGCTACTGTACAAGGGGGCAGTGCTATGATCTGGGGTTGCTGCAGTTGGTCAGGTCTAGGTTCAGCAACCTTATGTGCCCAAAGAATAAGGTCAACTGACTACCTGAATAATACGTAATGACCAGGTTATTCCATCAAGGAATTTTTCTCTTCCCTGATTGCACGGGCATGTTCCAAGATGACAATGCCAGGATTCATTGGCTCAAATTGTGAAAGAGTGGTTCAGGGAGCATGAGACACCATTTTCACATGGATTGGCCACCACAGAGTGTGTGTGACCTTTTTTTTGGTCAGGCAGTGTGTGTGTGTGAGTGGCAAAAGTATGTGAACCTTTGATGTAAATATCAGGACCCCCATGTACTATACCTGCAACAAAACATTTCCGGGAATTATATGCTGGAATAAGTCACCCTTCATTGTTCAATCACTATGCCAACGGACGAGCTCAAACCATGATACTATCACCACCACCATATATTACAGATAGAATATGGTAATATTTTTTTGTGCTGCTTATGATGTTTACCTTTCTTCTGACAAAACACTTTTGTGAAAATCTGATGATGCTGGGTTTCATGAAATTTCAACCATCATTGTCAAGCAACCACCGTTGTCTCGAAATATAATTTGATAATGGTTTAAAGTATGGTTGTTTGCATATAAATTGTGTTCGAAGCAGGACCACACAAGGTATCACATACAGCTGTGCTGTGCTGTGCTGATTACCATAATACTGTGAGAGTTTTAATGGATACAAAGCTCAGGAAGTGAGCGTGAAATTAATGTGCAATTTACAAATCACCCAATATTCCATGCTCACACATCAGCCAATGAAAATGGTGTGGCTAATAAGATTTCCAGCTTAAGGAGGAGCTCTCGCTCTCTTGCTGTCTATTCAGAATATCATGTTTGATCATTGATTTCTCCCTCCCTCCCCTGGCCTTTTCATTGTTCTCGGCTTTACTTGCACCCTCACTGCTGTTATAACCTGCACAATCAGCCTAGTTTTGAAGACTCTTAAAATTGCCTACATAATCAGCCTGTGTGTAACTGAAGAAATACAGTAAATGTCAGAGTCCTCCAAATCTTGTTTTTGGAACTAAAATGAAACCATTTACCAAATAAAATGAATAATTACATTTTATTCACAGTTTCAGAGAGAGTTATAGTTGTACTAGAACAGTTAAATAAAAAAAAAAAAGATTTTCAATTCATGGTTAATTAATAATTAAGATAATTTAGTGGGCTCCAAATAATATGCATATTTAGGCAATTGTAACATTTAATGAAAAGTCAGATTTTCATGCAAGTCGTAAAAGTAGATCAATAGAACCTAGTTAAACAAATGAGACAAAAATGTAATACTTGGTCATTTATTCATCAAGTAAAATCATCCAGTGGCAAAAGTATGAGAAATCTCTAGGTTTAACAGTTGAAATTAGAGTCAGGTGTTTTCAGTTTTTCTGATTACCTCTGTAAAAGAAGTTGGAAAAAGGTTACAAAACAGTCTCTAAAAGAGTTTGTACTCCACCAATCTGCATTCAGACAGATTGAGTACAAATTGAAGAATTTTAAGACCATTGTTACCCTCCCCAGTAGTGGTCGACCAACAAAAGTGGCTCCAAGAGCACGGTGTGATATAGTTCACAAGGTCTCTAAGAAACTTGGGGTAAATTCTAAGCAACTAAAGCTTTCTCTCACATTGCCCATCATGTGGCACATGGACAATCCAAAAGGCTATTTTTCCTTGCCACTGTCGCCCTAGGCTTGCTCAATTTGGGATTGGACGTAGTTATTAGGAGATAATCTAAACTTGTAAAGTTGCTTTGAGACAATGCTCCATTGTAAAAAGCGCTATATAAATAAATCTGACTTGACTTGACTTGACTATTTAGGAAAATATTTTATGCACAGGTAAGACCAAAATAGAGCTTTCAGGTTTAAATGAGAAACATTGTGTCTGGATAAGAATAACACTTCATTTCATCATAAGAATCTGTGAAACATGGTGGTGATACTCTCATGGCTGGAGGCTGTTTTGTTGCATCTGGGCCAGGATGGCTTGCTGTCATTGATAGAACAATGAATTCTGAATTATACCAACAAATTCTAAAGAAAAGGTCAGGTCATCTGTCTGTGAACTGAATCTCAAGAAAACGCATGTCATAGAGCAAGACAACAACCCTAAGCACACAAGTCGTTTTAGCAAAGAATGCTTAAAGAATACTAAAGTTAATATTTTGGAATGGGCAAGTCAAAGTTCTGACCTAACTCTAAAATAAATGTTCTATATGGAGGAATGGGCTAAAGTTGGTCCAAGCTGATGTGCAGAACTGATCAGAAGTTATTGGAAACATTTATTTATTACTGCACAAGTAAGTGAGCAAGTGTAATATGTGTTGGTCTCCATTTATTTTATTGGATTCTCTTTTAGGACTTTTGCAAAATGCTTATATTTTAGATTATGGTTATACAGAATTATAGAGAATTCTAAAGTTCAATGTGTCATTGTAGGTGGTAGCTCATTTATTAGGATGTCCTTCAGGAATTGGTTTTTCTTGCACACAGCAAATTACTTGGGAGCAGAGATGCTTTGTCTGCTCTCATGGATTTTAAGTAGACTGAGTTTTTTCCCCTTAATGGATGGACTGGCATGGAGGCATGTTGAAAGTCTAGGGCAACAAATTAAAGCTACACCATGGTTGAGAAGAACGTTGGGCCATTAATCAGGGGATGCAGAATGATGAGGATTCGGGAAGGGATTAGTGCAGATTTCAGTGTAATAAAAATTCTGTCTTAGAGGTACATAAGGACACATTTCTGTCTTCCAGTCCATCTACTAAATTCATCAAAGTTACCTTAAAAGCAGGAACATTTTTAAAAAGTAACCCTAGATACTATCAATGTATTACATCATTTGTTGTTATATTCTATAGCATAGAGCAGCTGCTACATACTAATTTATCAGTTTGTGGCTTCAAGTTGATTTGGTAGCAAAGTGTTTATGGAATTCATAAAGAACCTGCAGATTATAATGAAGTCTGGCTGTGTATGTGTTCTAATGGTGCATCATATCAACAAGTCTAAAAACTCATTAAAAAAAAAAAATACTGCCACACATTTTTTTCACGCTTTGCTATTGAGTTCTCAGGGTGATTGTCAGCTCATCGTGGCTGCTACCATTGTGCTGTGCTAGGCAATGAACACTCACTGCCACTGTATACACCTCTTCTAATTAGTGAAGTCATTTCAAGCACACTCACTGCAGCAGTTTTTTTATAAAGCATACAGACATGGAATTTTCAGACAACCAGTGACAGTAGAGTGGGTTTTTGCATGTTTCTCTATGCTGCACCTTCACGAGTTTCGATTTTAGCAAATCAACTGGTCAGATTGTTCATTAAACTGAAAGTCTGCTCGGTGAACAGCACAGTGTGCAAAATGTGCTTTGAAACGCGAGATGCAGACTTCTTGGGACACTTATTGAAACTTGTGCATCTCTTAGAGTCTTTGGAGAAAATGTGTATGCTAATACTGATTGGACAAAAGCCATTGAGCACATCATTTTGAGCCATGATCAGACACATGGGCTTCACTGACAGCGAATGGAGTGTGGACTTGTGTTTTGCGTAGCAGAATGATATCTTGACATGTATTGCACAGTGTGCATTTTTTGTTTGTCCTACCCTGACGTACAGCTTTTCTTATGAAGTATGGCAAAGTAAATTTTGCATCAGGAAGATGACTGATGTTCCAAACTTCAATTAATGAGGGGCAGTTATGTATTACAATTTACAAAAATAAAATATAAAGGTGTGTTTTGTAAAACCTCTTAGTATTAGGCAATGCAGCTTACTGCAGTTGCGCTTTAGGGATGTATGAATCCTTTCTTATAACTATGCTATGGCTAGCCAGTAAAATGAAGTGATCGTATGTGAACGTTACCCCTAGATGAAAAACCTCCAGTCTCCACTATGATGTACTTTATATTACAATTTTCATACAGTTCTATAAACCACAAAAGTCTATTTGGGATGACTTAATGTGATTTGAGGTGATTGCACAATAACCTACACAAGTAGTTTGCACTATGGTAAACTGATCTTTCTGATTTTTCTCAACTTAAACTGTGCTCATACAATTTGCCACAATTCCACAAGTCCTGGAACACCCCCTGCTCTGCACATTTTAGTGCTTTTCCTGTTTAAACACACCCACTTTAACTCATTAATGGGATTGTTAATGAGCTTAGTCATTGGATCAGGTGTGTTGGGAGCAAGGAAAACACTAAAACATGCACAGTGGTGGGGCTCCAGGACACGGATTGAGAAACACTGCAGTAAAGTAATCCCAATACCCTTCTTATGAAGCGATGAAGGAAGACTGTGGTTACTAACCATTTATTGTAATGTACCAAAATGTTATATTGCACACATTAGCCTTTGATTAATAGATGTCTCTAATGTTCATTTCTGTTTGTTTTTATTTCCAGAGAATCTCCTTGATGACTTTTTGCTCACTTACCCTGTGTTCATGTCTACCAGTGACCTCTGCCAAGCCCTTCTTGGACAATATCCTTTTCTTACTGGCATGTGCGCACATACAAAATCACACATGGTTAAATACTAGAAGGGTATTTATTCTGTCATTGGTGATATTTATCAAGCTCAGAATCTACCTTCAGGAAGATGCTGTGTTCTCATTCTTACAGACACTAAGCATTAGAATGGTAATGAGCTAAGCTGTCTTATTTAAGCACTGTGTGCATATCGAATTAGAATGCTGAGGGTTTGCATGCCAGACAGTGTTTGTATGTCTAATTAGAGTGCATAGGGTTTTTTCCAAGCTTTACCCACTTTTTCTGCATTGTTTATTTGGGCACACTGAGAGCATGCCATTAAAGGTGAGTACTGAGTATGTACCCTCAGGCTCCAACCCCTCCCTCAGAAGCATGTTTGTTTTTTATTGAGGAAGCACATAGAAAAGCATCATGAAGTTTCTGCTTTGATGCCTTAACTGCTGTTGCCCACCTATTGTTTGAAGCGAGGCAGGATGAAGGAAGACACTAACGAGACTCTGCGAAGGAAACGCAAAGTCTTGCACCTGCTTTCCCAGTGGCTCCTACTCTGCCGTGACAAACTGCAGGAGGATGAACAGACCAAGCTGTTTCTGAAGGTGTCTTAAAAGAGCAGTGCAGCATTAAGTATGGACATAAATCAGTGTCACCAAAACCTGAACCTGAATTTGTTGCTGAACCTGAATTCAAGATGCTTAAAAAAGTGAAATTTGGTGGTATAGAAAATTTTCACTGCAAAATCTTAGATACTTGAAATTTAGATCTTGATATATCAGTTTTAAAAAATTCAGGTAGCCAAAATTTCTGGTAAAATTCATTTAAAAATATTTTTTATCTGAGAGACTGTCTTTTGCCATTGTCCTTCATCAGTACACACTCTGTGACCTCAGGTGTTTTATGATTGGCCAGGTGCGAGTTCAATTAGCTCTTTGAGTACTCCAGATGCTTTCCCTGAATTTCTACAATCTGAATTTTTTTACCTCAAATTTTCACAAGCTGAATTTTTCAATTTCAATGTTCTTGTTCTGATTTTTTCAACTTGAATTTGTCAACTTGAATTTTTCGACCAGAATTTTATCAAGGTGCATTTTTCAACCTGAATCCTCTTGAGCTGAACTTAATTTAAACTAAAATTTCAAGATGCAAATTTTCAAATATCTAAGATTTCTATGTGAAAATTTTCAATAAAATCAAATTTCACACTTTTATTTTTTAGGCATCTTGAATTCAGGATAAGCATTATGAATTCAGTTTTTGATGATGCTGATTTAACTCCATACATTAAGTTCTATAATCAGTATGGAAATATCACGGATCAAATTTCTTTATGCCAGATGATTGATTAGCACATTTATCTGATGTTATGCCTTGATGTGGAATTTTTTTTAAGCTTAGAATTTAAATGTTATAAGTTGCACATTGAGTGTTACGGTGCAAACAAACAGCATGGCTCCAGTGATTACACTCATGTTAAAAGGGGGATTTTCTGTCACTTTTTCAGACGCTGTATCGCTACATTCTGGATGATCTATACGAGTATCCATGTCTAGAAAAAGAGCTAAAGGAGCTCCAGAAACTCCTACGCATACAACGCAGACAGTAGGTGCTCTCAAAGCCAATCGGTCACTTGGGCATTATCAGACATTTGGTCTTTAAAATACTAATATTGCAGTGTGCATCCACCAATATGTATTGTGTCACTCGGGTGGGGCAGCAGTCATTTTCTAGCCCAACACTTTGGAGACCTGAGTTTCAGCATGGCCTTCTGGTCAGGTTGGCCATCACACAAGCATGATTGGTCAAGTCTGAGGAAAATGCACCAGTGACTGAAGGTGTAATCGAGTATTAGGGAAAAAATTACATATGTGACTTAAGCACTTGATGTATAAACTACAGATATTGTGTTGTGTTACCATTCAGACCAAACCAAGCTTCTGTTGTGAAACTAAAATAAAATATTTAAAAATAAATGAATATACAGTACGGAAATTACATAACACATTTTGCTATGAACTAGAAATATTTAATCTAAAACCAAGTAATAAAATTGATAAAACTACTGTGTACACTACTTAAATGTATAAGGATTGTGATGTTGTACTCCATTACACCACAAACTGCTGATTTTAATGACATTTTATGATCAGAGACAAAAATGAAGTTCAGTCTGTAAGTTTCATTAGTGCTTAGCAGAGATGGGGACTTGTGTTGCACTCATATCCCTAATTTAACTGACCCAAGACACAACTTGAACTTGCATGCTAGGAGACTAGAGACTCAACTACCATGAAGTGAACATTTCTGAAAAGTGGTGTGCATAAATCAATTAACTCAATTGCAACTGCTGAGTTATTCATCAAGTGATTTGTCTTCTTAAATTGATGTGAATATTAGCACTTTACCGGGGCTGGGAAGTGAGGAGCTGGAGTCCAGCAGTTTGTTGATTGATCTGCTCAGACACAACCAAACAGAATAAAACTCTGTACGCAGTAAATGTTGAGTTTAAAGCAAAGGGGCAAAACAATCGATTGACTAGCTAGTAGTTGGATAGCATGTACAGTATGCTGGTTTGCACAATAGCTACACTCATTGACAAAAAACGCACAATGAAGTTGTTGGGATTGAATGAAACTTTGAATTACAATTGACAGGAGGCACTAGTACCCTGTTGGGACACCTCTAGCCTGGATCACAAATGAGAAACAGTTGGACATAGAGGCATACAGGTTCTGTATGATGTCCTGCAGCACATTTGCCCACAGATGTTGCAACTAAAGTTTTCTACTCAAGTTTTCTCTCGTCACCCCACTTCTGCAGTCACGTCACTGGCAACCTGTAGCTGCATGCATTAGATACAGAAACCTGATGCTTGCCTACAAAGCCAAAAATGGAACAGCACCATCTTACCTAAAAGCTCTATTAAAACCACTCTCTTTACCTCGTACTCTCGTACCACAAGCTTGTCTCAACTGGATCCTCCACGTAAGATTAAAGAAAGACAAGGATCAAGAATCTCTGTTCTAGCACCCAGGTGGTGGAATGAACTTCCCCTAAATGTCCAAATGGCTTTGTATGTCTTCAAGCATCGACTAAAGACTCTTAAGTGAAGACTAAATACAATTTCATATATTTGTTGATTTACCTACATCAGATCCTAGCAAATTCTGGTTGGATTGTGTTCTCAAGCTGTTCCTTACTTGTACTGACATGAGGTTTTGTCTACTAGGAAGAATACAAAGCCCTTCTGTAAGTCACTCTCGATAATTGCATCTGCTAAATGCTGTAAATGTAAACGCCCTCAACACATCCTAACAGCTAAGTCTAAAACAACACATCAAAATGACCATCCTGGTTCTCTTATTCCAATGATGCACCCCCTTTGAAAGTCTGTCAACTGGGTAAAATGTCTTTGAGTGTGTCATAGAGGCATGTCTAGCAGTCTATGATCTCTCAATAAGAGGTGCATTACCCAAACGTAGCCTGTGAGACACTTTTTATAGAGCAGTGGAGGAAGTCATTTTACACCCTCCTGTGTCAAGACCCAGTGTCTAATCAGACCACACCTATAATCATTTACATATCTGCCTGAGACATAACTGCATGCAGAGTTTTGCAGCAATCCAACATTTCTATCTGGGTGCTTTATTTATTAATTTTTTTGTCAGTGAGTATAGTTTAAATCGTAGTAGCTTTTAGATTGCATTCCTTTAAAGCTAGCATAGTGCATATACAACCATAGGTAACCAGCACTTTCAGATTGTTTTACTTCTTTCCTCTAAACACCTAATTTACTGCATTTAGTGCTTTAGTTTTGTCCTTCTGATTGAATTAGTTTCTGTACTGAATGGCTTGAGGCTACTCTGTCTCACATGAAGCAACTGAACATCTGTTACTAAGACTAAACATAAACTATACTGCAACTGTTAAACAGTAATAACATAAAACCAAATAAGATGCATGCATAAACAATTTGAAACTTGAATGAAAATTTGAAGATTAATAGTACAAACTCACTATGGAAATAATACTGGTCCCAACTCAAACCTCAATTTGTTTAAATCCATTTTTGCCAATCTTTAGCTGAAATGTTATGTAATTGATATATTTTACCTATTGAGTTGGTTTCTCTTAAAGATCCAGGCTAAGTTCATAGCAATATAAAGCATATCTAAATCTAAAAATAAAGCTTGTATTACTCACATAAGTAACAGCAGTGCAGGGGCACTATAAATAGATAAGGGTCAGTGTTTGGGTCTCATCAGCATTTGGAACAACTGTCTATTCATGTATGGGAGAGAACAAAAAATGACTCTTCTTTCCAAATGAGTGTTGATGAAGAACTTGTATGCTAAGATGTGAAGGCTAACAGATTTCTTTCCATGTCTAGTCTAAGGAGAGAACATAGACTGCAGATCCTAATGAGGAACAAAATGTCATGAGAGATAATCATTTATTCATACTATTTTATATACCAACACGTTGACATGTCAGGCATTTCTCATCAGCTATTTTACAGATGTGGATGATTCAACATCGATTCACAAAAAAAAAAAAAAAAGAGTATTTAAATGTGAATTGATGGCCTAATTTTGACAAATGAATGCAGAGACAGAACCAAAAATGCGAAAGTGTTGCGTTGCCCGGACAGTTTGTTGTGTGCACAGTGTTTAAGTCATAGATGTATATACAGATGTATATATACAGCATACTCTGTTACTTTAAAAAGGATTAAAGTTACTCTGATAGAGAAAATGGTTAATTCATTAACCTGTGACATTAGTTTTCTAACATATGTGCACATGCTCAAAAATAACAGTTAGAGACAAGCTGCCTGGAAAGCAGGAGATATATCCGACAGCATGAAGAAAATTGTATGCAAATTCCCAGATGAATACTTCCCACTAAAGTAGTATGTGAAAAAAAAACAAAAAAAAAACAAAGCAGTAGGTTTAAAGTAACATCTTTTGGTGTTTTTGGGCAGAGCAAATATAGAGTTGAATGACATCTACAGTAGGCTTCACAGTACACTGAATTTTTATATGCTGAATTTGTAATAAACTGAAGTGAATTTATTCTATGGAAAAAAAAAAGAAATGTACTCATTAAAATGTTTAACAAGAAGACATTTATTGCTATTATTGGCAACCATGTAATATTTTGTCAACCCAATCAGGAACTCGAGACATGGCAGTCATGCCTGCATGATACCTGATTCAGGAACTATCAATTTGAAACACATGTAAACACTGTCAGTTTAATGCATCATTTAGCAGGTGCACTTATCCAGACAATCACAAAATCAGTTTGACTAATCATGACAGAAAAATGACGTAGCTAGTCATATATTTTAGATTTCGATTTAGTTGAGGTTTAGATCTGTGTGGATGCATCTGTGTTACTACAAGACACTAAACCTCATTTATCTCTCTCACTGTAAACCCCTGACCCTCTCCACCCCCCATTTTACCTCTGTCCCAGCACGGTGGATGACTACTCTCCACAGAGGAAGGTAAGGAGGAGTTCTGGGCTCAGCTAAGACAATGTGGAAGTTGGAGGGTTTAACCATGCCAGTGGTGTATTTAGACTGTGCGCAAACAAGCACTGAACAGTTTAATGTATCATTAGTAAGTTAAAGTGTGTTCAGGTTAGTTCATGTTACATTGTCTAAATGTATATTAATGATGGAAATCGCTCTTTTTTACTTTAATTTGTTCACAACCCATTAGTAGCCTCAAACAAAATAATGGTTTATTATTGACTAAAATGTGACCTCAGGACTAATGTAAGCAGATCTTTAAATAATAAATTAAAAGTAATCTAATCTAAAGTTTATAGAAGATGCTGCTTAAACCCCACCTGAAGTCACATGATTGTCATTGAGCATGCTTGAATGTTGTTTCTGCATGCTTGTTGATATTTCTAGACTACTTGTTAGACTGGGGCACACTCAGAATGAACATGGGCACAGCCGTACCCCCAGTCACAAATACAAGCACAAATGTGTATCTGATAAAAAGCCATGTGTGTCCACAAACCTTTTTCCAGGCAGGTTAAGTACAGGTCTTGGAATGTATTGGTCATGTAAAACGGGGACTGCTGTACTGCAGTTTATTTAATGTAATACAATGTTGTTCATTACAAATCATATAATCAGCATAACAATTTGAGTGAAAAGTTGAATCGTTGGAAAAAAAAAAAGTTCCAGTATGTTTAGTATTTGGTATGTTCCCCTTTTTCTTGTAATGGCAGTGTATTTTGGGTCATTATTTCGATGTAGTGTAAAGCATTTTTCCTAGTGGCCTCAGACTTTTGGTCCCGACTGTATATAACTGATAAACTGAGAGCATGGTTTACTGTACGAGTCTTTGTACAAGTAGCATGTCTGATACACCTTCTCACACTCTATATTAAGAGTCTGCTTTTCTCCTCTGTCAGAGTAAGACACTTTTCCACCAGTTGAGTCTGAAGGATAACTGGCAGCCCATGAGAGTCACCCAGAAGGAGAGTAAGGAAGGTAGGCTCGTAAAATAAAATATTCCCTCCCTTCCCATTTCTCCTTTCCACATTCTTTCTTCTGGATCACACCATCTACTGAAATTCTACCAGTGAATAACCTAGGCAGTGCATAGGAAACACTTTCCATGCAGAATAAAATTTGTCTCAGTTCTTGCCAAATGTTTTAGCAGAGTTATGGACAGTGACAGTATTTCCTAACTCTTTATAACTGACCAGCTTTGATTGTACAATGTACACTGTATTGCCGAAAGTATTCACTGGTCTGCCTTCACACGGATACGAGTTGCTGTCATTCCCGATCGCTTCCAAATTGTTATAATACCGCTGGCAGTTGACTGTGGAATATTTAGTAGCAAGGAAATGTCACGACTGGACTTGTTGCACAGGTGGCATCCTATCATGGTACCACGCTGGAATTCACTGAGCTCCTGAGAGTGACCTATTCTTTCACAAATGTTTGTAGAAGCAGTCTGCATATGCCTCGGTGCTTGATTTTATACACCTGGGGCCATAGAAGTGATTGGAACACCTGAATTCAGTTATTTGAGTGGATGAGTGAACACTTTAGGCAAAATAGTGTATTTAAATAATGACAAGCAATGCTATGTGTTTGTGTGTGATGTGTTTTTTATCAGTGCTGTGTCACTTGTACATGACCGTGGACTCGTATGTGAGTGTGAGGACACATGGTACAGTGACAGCGCAGGAGCTGCTGGCTGCAGTGGCTGAGAGATTTGAATGTGCAGAGGATAACCTGGTGTTGGTGGCCGTCACCTACTCTAGAGGTACAGGTCTAGCCCAGCTATGTCATGAAACAAAAGAGTCCCCTGCAATTAAAAGAAAGGAGAAGGATTCTCACTGAGAACAGGGTATGCGTCTGTGAGCATAACTGCCCTCTGGTGTTGAAAAATGGACTAGACTATGCATCATCCCACCTGACAATGGACACTGTCCTGTTTTTGCATCAGTACACATCATGTCACAATGCATGATTATATCCCTAATACAGACATTTCCAGTACTTTTATTGATGAGGGAAGGATAGCTGTTACTCAGAGTAAGTAGTAGCTGATTCAGTGTAAATGTTTTTTTTTCCCAGTCCTAGTCTTTTGAGAAAATATACATATATACAGTGTATTTGGACGGTCTTCAAAACCTTTCACTTTTTTCACATTTTGTCATGTTGAGGTCTTAAAAAAATAAAAAAAATAGTTTCCCCATCAATCTGCACTCAATACCCCATAATAAAAAAGTGAAAAGAGAATGTTTTGCAAATTTATTAAAAGGGAAGAACTAAATTTTTATATGGACATACATATTCAGACCCTTTGCTATGATGCTTGAAATTTAGCTTTGGGGGTCTCCCATTTCTCTTGATCATCTTTGAGATGTTTCTACACCTTGATTGGAGTCAACCTGTAGTAAATTCATTTGATTGGACATGATTTGGAAAGACACAGAGCTGTCTATATAAGGTCTCACAGCTAAGCTGGGCTGGAGCTGATGACGGAAGCAGCTTGACTAGAGCTACAGCGGATGAACATCATGTGTGGGGCCGGAACACAGCTCAGAGAGAAAACAGAAAATGTAATTAGTTAATGATTAAGAGCACAGTGTCTATTAACAATCACTGATGCCATGTGTAGCATGAGAGCCCGGCAGCATTAGCTATAGCAGCATAGCTAGAAAGAGGAGAACTGGTAGGAAACACAGCCAAGAGGGAGCACATGAGACATTGGCAACCCCATGGGAGGCAGAAGACAGCAACCCAACGTCTCTGATCACCATAAGACTCTTTGACTATGAACCCCCAGCTCTGCCCTTATTCTAAGGCAAGGATATGCACGAGTCAAGATCACGAGGACCGAAGCCCAGTTCAGCCAGACCGCCCACTCGACACTCCCGGCTAGCGGACAAGGCAGGCAGGCCAGACATGACTCCAGACTCCGGCCCCAGTGACCCAAGCCATGCATCCTGGTCTAAATCTAGTCAAAAGCCTGTGTAAATAGGTATGTCTTTAGCCTAGACTTAAAAATTTGTAGAGTGTCTGAGTCTCGAACTAAAGTGGGAAGTTTATCTGTATACATCGTCAAGCCCCCAACAGGCTTTGTTATATGTGTGAGGGATTTTGAGTTCAAGGGAGAAAAAAGACTTTCAGTTCAAATGTCTGTTTTGTGTGTGTTAGATTGTGTTAATGGTGTTGCTAGTGTGGTCAGGTAGTATTTGGGCCTAGAATAAGAGAGATGCATGATGAATCTTTTAAAGTGTTTTATATATAGGTATATAAAAGCAGCCAAAGTAGCCCCACAACTCTTACAACTCTTTTGTAATTTCAGAACAGATGTTTGGGAGAAGTTTACAGGATTTTGAAATTTTCAGCTGTAGTTTACATCATGTCATACTTACTTGCTACTAAGTTAAGATTTGAGTAAGATCTATAGCTTCTGTGCAGATCTGTTGAATATCAAAATGTGTTGGTGACCATAGTGTAATTGATATGCAAGGAACGTTATTTGCATTCATATATACATTTACATGAGTGCATTTTTTTGGGATGGCACAGTCAAATTATTGAAATTGCCAGCAGTTCAATTGGGGGTGTTTCTAGACTACTTGTTATAATGTGCACACGCTTGCAGTCGTAGGGGCAATCTGTGTATAAAAATAAGCCTGTTAAACACTAAATAAATTAAGTGATTTAACACGAAAGTGAGCAGTACTCTGCCATGGATGAAGAAATGAAGAACAAATTTATTTATTACTACTTTTTTTTTTATTATTAATTGCATTCATTTTGTTTATTCTAATGTAATTGGTGCCATTGCTTTAGTGGTCTAATATGTACTTTTGGTAGGTTATTCGGTTATAAGTGGCTAACCAAAAACATAAAACTTTCATTACCTTGCTTGCAATGTGGCTGTGTGTGTTCAGCAGTTCTGCTCAGCAATAAAATTAACTTTTTCTGCCATGATTATAGTGGGGGACAGCAACATTTTACTGGGTATGTGCTGATGATGCACCTGAGTTCAGTGGTAACAGGTTGCCAGATCAGAGTCTCCATATACTAGTGCTGTGCCCAGTATGTAGATTCCTGCAAATTCAAGCCCTTGCATTTACATTCCCTCCAAAACAGAAAAGAATCGGCAACAATAGTTGCAAACTGAAAGAAAATAAATGGAAAAATCCATAAAATCATGAGTAATTATGCAGCACTTATGGTACTTACAGTACCAGACAAGTCAAAATAAATTAAATAGTACACTTAGCCTACACATAGCCAGTAATAGCTTGGTGGCTTTTCAAGCTAAGAGTTTACTTTCAGTAAACAATATCAGTCACATCTGTTACATTTAGACTTAACGCTGTGCAGAATTTGCACGTTACTGCCCAGACAGGCCTTAGGTGTGGAGTCTGAATGATCATTCACATAATTCTGTTATTTATTATAACAAGGTCTTCACATACAGTGGTGCTTCTATGTTTCTGCATAAGTATGACCTAAGACATCTTGCAATTTTCACACAAGTCCTAAAAGTAGATAGAGAACCCAGTTAAACAAATGAGATAATAATATTATACTTGATCATTTATTTATTGAGGAAAATGATCCAATATTACATATTAGTGAGTGGCAAAAGTATGTGAACCTCTAGGATTAGAAGTTAAGTTTGAAGGTGAAATTAGAGACAGGTGTTTTCATTCAATGGGATGACAATCAGGTGTGAGTTTGCACCCTGTTTTATTTAAAGAACAGGGATCTATCAAAGTCTGCTCTTCACAACACGTTTGTGGAAGTGTATCATGGCACGAACAAAGAAGATTTCTGAAGACCTCAGAGAAAAAGTTGTTGATGCTCATCAGGCTAGAAAAGGTTACAAAACCATCTCTAAAGAGTTTGGACTCCACCAATCCACAGTCAGACGGATTGTTTACAAATTGAGGAAATTCAAGGCCATTGTTACCCTCCCCAGGAGTGGTCGACCAACAAAGATCACTCCAAGAGCAAGGCGTGTAATAGTTGGCGAGACCACAAAGGACCCCAGGGTAACTTCTAAGCAACTGAAGGCCTCTCTCACATTGGTGTGCATGGCAGAGTTTCAAGCAGAAAGCCACTGTTCTCCAAAAAGAACATTCCTCCAGTTTGCTAAAGATCACGTGGACAAGCCAGAAGGCTATTGGAAGAATATTTTGTGGACTGATGAGACCAAGATAGAACTTTTTGGTTTCAAAGAAAAGTGTTATGTTTGGAGAAAATAAAACACTGCATTCCAGTTTAAGAACCTTATCCCATCTGCGAAACATGGTAGTATCATTGTTTGGACCTGTTTTGCTGCATCTGGTCCAGGACGGCTTGCCATAATTGATGAAACAATGAATTCTGAATTGTATCAGAGAATTCAAAAGGAAAATGTCAGGACATCTGTCCATGAACTGAATCTCAAGAGAAGGTAGGTCATGCAGCAAGACAACAGCCCTAAGCACACAAGTCGTTCTACCAAAGAATGGTTAAAGAAGAATAAAGTTCATGTTTTGGAATGGCCAAGTCAAAGTCCTGACCTTAATCCAATTGAAATGTTGTGGAAGGACCTGAAGTGAGCAGTTAATGTGAGGAAACCCACCAACATCACAGAGCTGAAGCTGTTCTGTATGGAGGCTAAAATTCCTCCAAGCCGGTGTGCAGGACTGATCAACAGTTACAGGAAACATTTAGCTGCAGTTATTGCTGTGATACCAGATCCTGAATGCAAAGGTTCACATACTTTTGCCAATATGTAATATTGGATCATTTTCCTCAATAAATAATTGACCAAGTATAATATTTTCTCTCATTTGTTTAACTGGGTTCTCTTTATCAACTTTTAGGACTTGTGTGAAAATCTGATGATGTTTTAGGTCATAGTTATGCAGAAAATATAGAAAATCTAAAGGGTTCACAAACTTTCAAGCACCACTGTATGATGTTTCTGCAGTATCACCTACTTCACAATTTTCTCAGTGTGTGTTACCATTCTAAAATATTAAACTTGAATGCCCTCTGCTGGCAAGATTCTGTTACTCTCTTCTCCTCCATCACATAATCTATATCTCTACAGAGAAGGTGTTGGTCCAGCCCGAGCAGTGTGTTTACTCAGACTCTCTCAGAACTGTCAGCAGACTTTGTGTGTGCAGGAGAGACCTGACTGACATCATGGTAAGAGACTGCTGTGAAGTACCTACTATATCCATCACTCAGCCATATTCAGTTCAGTAACTGTCATGCCTGCTATTCGTGTGATGGCAGAACCCTATCTTGGATAACGCACAACTGCAGCAGCCCATGGTCCGAATGCTAAGTATGAACACATGGGACATAGCCATGGCTCTGACTAACTGTGACTGGAGTCTGTTCAGCAATCTGCATGAGGTGGGTCTGTTAAAATTACACACAAACACACACTGTGTCTGACTCAAACACTCTCTTTCTTTGTGTTTGTAATTAGCAATATGTAACATAGCAATAGTTCAGCAATAATAAATGTACATACACATTCAGCAGAAACAGTACTATGAATTTTCAATTGCTATTTCTCACTGGGCCAACAATACTCAGTATGATAATCTCCCTCACTGTTCAATGGTAAACTGTTCAGTGCATGATGTAGGGAGTCATGTAGTGCTGGGCGGGATGACAAAAATTTGAAGGGCTATACCAGTTTCATGATACTATTATTTTTTATATATATATATATATATATATATATACACATACGGTGCCTTGCAAAAGTATTCGGCCCCCTTGAACTTTTCAAACTTTTGCCACAATTCAGGCTTTAAACATAAAGATATGACATTGTAATTTTTTGTGAAGAATCAACAACAAGTGGGACACAATCGTGAAGTGGAACGAAATTTATTGGATATCTTAAACTATTTCTAGAAATAAAAAACTGAAAACTGGGGCGTGCAAAATTATTCGGCCCCCTTGCGTTAATACTTTGTAGCGCCACCTTTTGCTGCAATTACAGCTGCAAGTCGCTTGGGGTATGTCTCTATCAGTTTTGCACATCAAGAGACTGAAATTTGAGCCCATTCTTCCTTGCAAAACAGCTCGAGCTCAGTGAAGTTGGATGGAGAGCGTTTGTGAACAGCAGTTTTCAGCTCTTTCCACAGATTCTTGATTGGATTCAGGTCTGGACTTTGACTTGGCCATTCTAACACCTGGATACGTTTATTTGTGAACCATTCCATTGTAGATTTTGCTTTATGTTTTGGATCATTGTCTTGTTGGAAGATAAATCTCCATCCAGTCTCAGGTCGTTTTGCAGGTTTTCTCCCCCCCCACCCCCCCCCCCCCCCACCCACCCCCACCCCCCCCCCCCAGAATGGACTGTATTTGGCTTTCCCATCAATTTTAACGGTCTAATTTTATCTTCCCTGTCCCTGCTGAAGAAAACAGGCCCAAACCATGATGCTGCCACCACCATGTTTGACAGTGGGGATGGTGCGTTCAAGGTGATGAGCTGTGTTGCTTTTACGCCAAACATAACGTTTTGCATTGTGGCCAAAAAGTTCCATTTTGGATTCATCTAACCAGAGCACCATCTTCCACATGTTTGGTGTGTCTCCCAGGGGGCTTTGTGGCAAACTTTAAACAAGACCTTTTATGGATATCTTTGAGAAATGGCTTTCTTCTTGCCACTCTTCCATAAAGGCCAGATTTGTGCAGTGTACGACTGATTGTTGTCCTATGGACAGAGTCTCCCACCTCAGCTGTAGATCTCTGCAGTTCATCCAGAGTGATCATGGGCCCTCTTGGCTGCCTCATGATCAGTCTTCTCCAAAGGTACTATGAGTTTACGTTGTTGACACAGTTTCGTCATAGAGAGAGGGACGGCCAGATAGGATCGTGTGAGGACGGATGTTGGCAAGGGTGGAGAATTCAGCATGGCAGTTTATCCCCACCCCGAAAACATTCCTACCACTATACTAGTGTATGGTCTGATACTCCTTCCATTTCAATATGATCGCTTGCACAGTGCTCCTTGAGATGTTTAAAGCTTGGGAAATCTTTTTGTATCCTAATCCGGCTTTAAACTTCTCCACAACAGTATCTCGGACCTGCCTGGTGTGTTCCTTGGTCTTCATGATGCTCTCTGCGCTTTAAACAGATCTCTGAGACTATCACAGAGCATGTGCATTTATACGGAGACTTGATTACACACAGGTGGATTCTATTTATCATCATCAGTCATTTAGGTCAACATTGGATCATTCAGAGATCCTCACTGAATTTCTGGAGTGAGTTTGCTGCACTGAAAGTAAAGAGGCCGAATAATATTGCACGCCCCACTTTTCAGTTTTTTATTTAAAAAAAAAAGTTTAAAATATCCAATAAATTTCGTTCCATTTCACGATTGTGTCCCACTTGATGTTGATTCTTCATAAAAAATTAGTTTCATATCTTTGATTTATTCTTTATTCTTTTTGCAAGGCACTGTATACACACACACACAGTGGGGCAAAAAGTATTTAGTCAACCACTGATTGTGAAAGTTCTTTTACTTAGTAAGATGAGAGAGGTCTGTAATCTTCATCACCACCGAGCAGACAGCGTCCCCACTGACACAGTGGCCAAGGTTGGAGAGAAATCTCACATCAAGCAGGCCCTGAGCAAATGTGCTTATCCGAACTGGGCCTTTGTCAAAGCCGGTAAGACACCCAAACAGTGCTCCAGCAGATCGACGAGAGGAGAACAACAACCGCAGTCTAAGCGTAAACCAGTGGTGATTCCATATGTGGCAGGAACATCTGAACAATTGAGACGCATCTTTGCCAAACACCGCATCTCAGTGGCTTTCAAACCCCAAAACACGCTATGCCAGAAACTGGTCCACCCCAAGGATCGGGTCCCCCAGCGCAAACAGAGTAATGTAGTGTACGCTGTTAAGTGCCGGGAGGATTGCCAGGAATTGTACATCGGGGAAACCAAACAGCCACTGGCGAAACAGATGGCACAACATAGAAGAGCTACCTCATCAGGTCAGGACTCTGCGGTTTACACCCACCTACAGGCCAGTGGCCACTCTTTCAAGGATGAAGAAGTGCAGATCCTTGATGGGGAGGAACGATGGTTTGAATGCGGAGTAAAAGAAGCCATTTTTGTATAAAGGGAACGTCCATCCCTGAACCGAGGAGGAGGCCTCAGAGTGCACCTCTCACGATCTTACAACGGAGCCATCGCAGCCCTTCCCCAATCCTGTGTGAGTGGCACACGTGGCCATTGTCGTTACTGGCTATGTCAATCTGCAAATTAAACTGATCACCGGTCCCATTGTTATGCAATGGTGCTGGTACCAGTCGTTATGCAAAGGTGCTGTATATAAGATTGGGGAAGTTTTCCAACTGCTGAGACTGAAGAAGTCACTTAGATGAGTGACGAAACATTTCTTCGACAAAAACTTTGTCCAGATGAACAGATTCAACTTCTGGGAGTGGCTTTAGATGGTGTTCTGAATGACTTCTTACCCATGCCTACATCCGTCACTTTCCTCCTGCAAGTGGCTAAATTTACATTCCAAAAAATCCTCTCCAGAGGAAACATCCTACCACACAAAGACTGTACATTCATACTGGCTCTTGCTTTTATTCTCTCATGGTGTTATTCTATATAGTGGTGTGAAAAAATTGTTTGCCCCTTCCTGATTTCCTATTTTTTTTGCATGTTGTGCAACAAGTGCTTCGGAACATCAAACTAATTTAAATATTAGTCAAAGACAACACAAGTAAACACAAAATACAGTTTTTAAATGAAGGTGTTTATTATTAAGGGAGAAAAAATTTAAACCTACATGGCCCTGTGTGAAAAAGTGATTGCCCCTAAACCTAATAACCTGATTGGGCCACCCTTATCAGCAACCAAGCGTTTGTGATAACTTGCAATGAGTCTTTTACAGCGTTGTGGAGGAATTTTGGTTAACTCATCTTTGCGGAATTGTTGTAATTCAGCCACATTCTTCTTCAGGATTTTTTGGTAGACAGCAGAATTTATAGTTTCATATATCACAGCAACTCTTCCAGGTCCTGAAACAGCAAAGCAGCCCCAGATCATCACACTACCACCATCATATTTTACTGTTGGTATAATGTTCTTATTCCGAAATGCTGTGTTACTTTTACGCCAGATGTGTTGGGGGACATACCTTCCCTCGTCAGTTCACAGAACGTTTTCCCAAAAGTCTAGGGATCATCAAGATGTGTTCTGGAAAAATTGAGACAAGCTTTAATGTTCTTTTTGATCAGCTGTGGTTTTCATCTTGGAACTCTGCCATGCAGGCTATTTTTGTCCAGTCTCTTTCTTATGGTGGCTACTGAGGCAAGTGAGGCCTGCAGTTCTTTGTATGTTGTTGTGGGGTCTTTTGTGACCTTTTGGATGAGTCGTTGCTGTGCTCTTAGGGTAATTTTGGTCAGCCAGTCACTCTAGGGAAGGTTCACCACTGTTCCATGGTTTGCTGGAGTCCCAAAGCTTTAGAAATGGCTTTATAACCCTTTCCAGACTGATAGATCTCAATTACTTTCTTTCTCAATTGCTCCAAAATTTCTTTGGATCTCGGCATGATGTGTAGCGTTTAAGGATCTTTTGGTGTCTTTCACTTTGTCAGGCAGGTCCTATTTAAGTGATGTCCTGATTGAGAACAGGTGTGGCAATAATCAGGCCTGGGTGTGGCTAGACAGTGAACTCAGGTGTTATAAACCATAGTTATGTTTTAACAAGGGGGGCAATAACTTTTTCACACAGGGCCATATAGGCTTGGATTTTTTTCTCCCTAAATAATAAACACCTTCATTTGAAAACTGCACTTTGTGTTTGCTTGTTGTCTTTGACTAATATTTTAATTGGTTTGATGTTCCGAAACACTTAACTGTGACAAATATGCAAAAAAAAAAAAAAGAAATCAGGAAAGGGGCAAACACTTTTTCACATCACTGTATATATTTTTTTGTTTCATTTCATACAGCAAGAGCTGGTTTATTTCACACTGAGCCGGGATTCTTCCTCAGGCCACACGGTGGCGTTAGAGTTGCTGCTTCAGCGCTGCAATGAAGTGCAGCAGTGGGTTATGACGGAAGTGCTGTTGTGCCCTGAACTCTGCAAACGTGTGCAGCTCTTTAAGAAATTCATAAAGGTTGCAGCTCAGTGAGTAATCTTAAGCAGTTTTAAACTACTTCACATTAAGGGTGCACGTTCTGAAAATACAGTTTATTATTACTCATAGTTGTAAAGCACAGAGGAACCTGAACTCGTTCTTCGCCATCATAATGGGTCTGAATACTGCAGCTGTCAGCCGACTGAGCCAAACGTGGGAGGTAAGAAGGCTCACAAAAATTCTCCTTGTGAATGTTTTAAGTGATGCACTATAATCAAATCAGTGCTTTTCCATAACATTTTCACACACATTCAAATTTTCAGACATATTAAAGTGTCTCCATTTTTTTTTTCTCCTTTCAGAAAGTTCCTGGGAAGTTTAAAAAGCTCTTCTCTGAACTTGAGAGCTTGACAGTAAGCAGTGTTTCTCCATGGTTTTGATCCTAAAGCATGCATATTATAAATTCATGAGAAATATTTAGCAGATCTAGTCACCCTGAAGTGACACTAGATTAAAGCCAGAAGTTAATGTTGTGTACATCCTAACTAACAGATTTCTTCATTATATAAATTCCTTGACTACTTTGGCGTCCTTTGTTCGGCCCATTTTACCCAACATTATCTCTGTACATACAGAGTCTCCAAGAGCTAACCATTTGGTGTTATGCTACGTTTAGTCACATTAAACAAAGTACTGCTGTTGGTGGACTCGAGCTCAAGGTAGCAAACAATTTTGCTAACCATCTTGTTTTTTCAGGACCCGTCCTTCAACCACAAAGCCTACAGGGATGCCTTCAGGAAGAT
Source organism: Ancistrus triradiatus (assembly GCA_025084515.1). Lineage (NCBI taxonomy): Eukaryota > Metazoa > Chordata > Actinopteri > Siluriformes > Loricariidae > Ancistrus > Ancistrus triradiatus. Next base: position 95,463 of record JAJAGP010001741.1, read on the forward strand.
GAAAACCCCAAAAATCCCTTTCCTACCTCTGCTTCTGAAAGGTGCGTCCAACCACAATACAACCATTCAGTAGCGAGTGTTTACATCATGAATCCTGCTCACGTGGGGTTTCGTATTGTTTGAGTTCTGTATCCTAAGCAAACTCACTTTTCTCTGCTAGATATCACATTCATTCATGAAGGGAACAAAACCTTTGTTGATAATCTGGTCAACTTTAATAAGCTGGTGAGTTACTAAGAATTGTGATGTCATATGATGTTGTACTGTAACAGTCAGCCTTGAGTACGATTTTAACCTGATATGCTTCTCTAAAATAAAATCCACCTTCCAGCACATGATGGCAGACATGGTGCGGATCATTAGGGAATGTCAGACAGACATGGGTAAGCATCACTGTTGTGACATCAAGTGTACATGTATGTGAACATTGGAATATTTCATCCATATGTGCTTGTTTTAACATTTCATTTCAAAATCAGTATCTTTAGTATGGTCTCACCAGACTTCCATTCTTCTGGATATATTTTAGAACAGGACTGCAGATTGCTTCCAATCACCCTCAAAAGCATAGTTACAATTTTGTGAAAGAAAATATTATGTATATTATGTCAGTCTGTCTGCCAGTACATTAAAACCACAGCCAGTGCTTATCATATTCCACCAGTGGTTTTCGCCTCGAGTGCAGAAGTCCCTGTTTTGAAACTATGTGAAAATATGTCCCTAGCTTTTCTTTTGTGGGCACTGGTCACCCAGCCCTGCAAGGATGCCACTGTTGGGTCATTCAGCAAACCATTAACCCAGCAAATGCTTGGCTTGTACTTTGTAGTATTGTATCAGTGGTCATTCTGCATATGGTTGTGTCAAATGCTGTAAATGTAAAACACGTAGGATTGTCTGTGGCTTATATATTCCATGGATCGCATATCCCATGAAGTTTCTAAAGAAATAAAAGGAAAGTACTGAAGATGTTTTCTAGGACTGTTTGTGCTACTACACATAACTGTCTTGAACCGTGAGCTTGTTTGAACTAACGCTTTGTGGATCTCAAGGTTTCTTCCTATAACACTCAGGGAGTTTTTCCTTTCCACTGTCGCCCTAGGTTTGCTCAATTTGGGATTGGACGTAGTTATTAGGAGATAATCTAAACTTGTAAAGTTGCTTTGAGACAATGCTCCATTGTAAAAAGTGCTATATAAATAGATCTGACTTGACTTGACTTGATTTTACTCAGCATGTCCAATTCCACTGCCAGAGTTTGTCTGTGTAGACTGACTTTTGATAATGGGTGTGGCTGAAATAACCAAACTCACCAATTTGGAGTAGTATACACTTACTTTTGCTTTGTATTGTATTTCTTATTATATACAAATTGTCAGTGGATTCTCAAACTGTGCAAATCATTGTATGCTTCCATTCATAGCACAAAACAGCATACAAAGATCACCACTTGGGATGTCATTAAATTTGAGAGTTGTCTAGCTGCTTGGTGTCGGTAACAGAGTATTAAAGATGTGACTTTTTTCTATTCCTTAGGAAATATGATGAGCCAGAAGGACAGTCCCGAGGTCCGAGCCTACATTAATTATCTACATATTATCGACAATCAGCAAACTCTGTTTGAGCTCTCTAACAGACTGGAGACAAAAGTGTAGACACCTTCGGCTGTGTATCAATATTACTGATGAGAGAAGCCTGAATGCTCCGTTTCTTCTCATATGGTACTATGAAGGAGATCGGTGAGACAGAGAAATGGAGTTCTCTCAGAGGATGAGAGAACTGTAGAGCTGAGGAGATTAAAAGTACATAAAGGTAAAACGTGAGGCTGAATGCTGTTTCACTAGCCTTCTACATATGTGCACTCAAATGGTAATACATGTGAATTACATGTATTAGTACATTAGGTATGAATGGTTAAAAAAAACTGAAAAGACCAGAAACAACAGAATGGTGTAATAAGTGAATTTTCAAATGTCATTCTTATTCATGGCTGTGCTTATTCATATGCCATGTGTTAAGATTGTGACGTGCTTAGTAGTGACAATAGTTGACCTTTAGACAATCAGAATACAGTCTTACTGTATCTAGAATATTGGAGTCAAAGCAAAAGTACTTAAACATTTTCCCAGTATCACTATAGCTTTAATGGTTGTGTCTTAGCGATGTACAATTCTACTACAAGGACATGAACATTTCAGTCATAACAGTGTTATCAAATAAGATTCAAACGTACACCCATACTAACGGTTATGATGCATTGTTACAAACAATCTACTAAATAATGCCTCCTTACAATCAGGTATGAACTCCAGTAAGCATACAGTAAGAATTTCTCTTAAGGTGTGCATATGGTTTTTTGATACAGTAACAAGAAGGCTGATTGGTTCAACTACATTTACAGCATTTAGCAGACGCCCTTATCCAGAGTGACTTACAATTGATACAGTCTTACAATCTAAGCAACTGTGGGTTACGGGCCTTGCTACCAAGTAAGGTAAGATATTGATCTCAGGAGGAAAGATGAAGGGTGCAGCTATGTGTGGTACATTACACATCACTGGTTTGTATGATTTGACAGTGCCACTGAGTGACCAGTGCATGTTTTGTAAATGTGTAAACACTGTAAGTAGACTAAATTAATTTTGTGTTTTTTTAACTGTGAAACTGTGAATGAAGCAGCATATTTGTTGGTGATGTACTGTACTTTTCTTATGGGTGAGTTCCTTCTGAAAACAACTACATTAAAATGAATACATCACGACTTAACACTGCTGTTCCTCTGTTAGAGAATCAGGCTTTAAATGTCCTTTAATACTGGATTTTATACTTTGTACACAGGAGGCATAAGCATGACCAAAAGAGAGAATCCAGTGGCACAAACAGGACTTCTTGCAGGACTTCTTTTAGTTCCTAGAATTAAAAAAGTCACAGCAGGGGGGAAAGGCTTTCTCATACATGGCTCCCCAACTATGGAATAAACTTCCCACTTTCGTTCGAGATTCAGACACTCTCCAAAGTTTTAAGTCTAGGCTAAAGACATACTTATTTACGCAGGCTTTTGACTAGATTTTAGACCAGGATGCATGGCTTGGGTCACTGGGGCCGGAGTCTGGAGTCATGTCTGGCCTGCCTGCCTTGTCCCAGCTAGCCGGGGAAGGGTCGAGTGGGCGGTCCTGGTTCTTATACTGGGCTTCGGTCCTCGTGATCTTGACTCGTGCATCCTTGCCTTAGAAATAAGGGAAGAGCTGGGGGGGTTCATAGTCAAAGAGTCTTATGGTGATCAGAGGACGTTGGGTTGCTGTCTTCTTGGACTCTCGTGGGGTTGCCAAGTCTCATGTGATCCCTCTTGGCTGTGTTTCCTACCAGTTCTCCTCTTTCTAGCTTTCTAGCTATGGTGCTTAGGTAATGCTGCCGGGGGTCTTCATGCTACATTGACGTAATGCTGCATTGACATGGCATCAGTGATTGTTAATAGACACTGTGCTTCATAATCAATAACTAATTACATTTTCTGTTTTCTCTCCGAGCTGTGTTCCGGCAAGTTCCGGCCCCACACATGATGTTCATCTGCTGGCTCTCCACTCAAGCCGTATCCAGCTCCAGCCCCACCATACCCGGGCCACCACTTCTTATGTCGATGTGCATACTTCACATTTTATTCGCCCTTGACTCCATGACTTTAGTTTCGCTCTTAGATTTATCATCATACCCGGGCCACTTAATGGTCGATGTGCAAACTTCACATTCTATTCGAACTTTGACTCCATGACTTTAGTTTGCTCTTAGATTTATCATCTACGCCGCCCAAGGAGGTTGGGTCCCTTTTGAGTCTTGGTCCTGGTTCCTCCCAAGGTTTCTTCCTAGAACTAGGGAGTTTTTTCCTTGCCACTGTCGCCCTAGGCTTGCTCAATTTGGGATTGGACGTAGTTATTAGGAGATAATCTAAACTTGTAAAGTTGCTTTTGAGACAATGCTCCATTGTAAAAAAAGGCTATATAAATAAATCTGACTTGACTTGACTTGACACAAACAAGCTTCAATGAATCCATCTCTATTGTAAAAACTGACTACACCACACCACATCTCTATTCATATGACTAGTATATCAGGGATGCAATTCTCATTAAATTTTTATGCATCCTATTCCGGAATTCACTGGGCATAAGTGAAAGTACTCTCCAGATGGCATGGCAGTCCATCCTAAAGCCCCATAATCTCACCACCCGACGTTTGTGTCACAAGCTCAGCCCAGAGTTCGAACCCAAGTTGTCATAAACTGCTGTTTAAAGCAGCTGGTTCTTATTTGCTTAGTATAAAGTGATGCTTCACACCTGTAGATGCCATCAAAGTCTCCCCTTTAATCAGCCATTGGTGTGTGGCTGTTTGTATTCTTTTGATTTTTCTAATTGCTTTCCAAGTGATGAGAGAATAGAGCCCTCTCAACATCTATCTATTCATCCATTCATTCATTCATTCATTCATTCATTCGCAAAGGGAGTGCGGACCTAACTGGTAGCACAGGGTGCAAGGCAGGAACAAATCCTAGACCGAGCGGCAAACCGTTTCAGAATACACAGTCACACTGAGTCTATGGACCAAATAGGGTTGATGTATCTTGAGGTAGATTCCATATCATTTCCTACTACCGCATTTTATGCTTCAAAAACACGTCTGTATTAAGGAGTCATCTATCTGCCAGGACTGGTGCATCATGTGATCACGTACGTCATCATGTGGTTTCGTAATGCTCATCCATGTGGTATGTGTGGAAAGTCGATCTGTTGTAAAGGAGGCTCCACCTCGATGACGTCAAAACATCAAAAGCACGAGCATGATACTGAGCTTCATCAGTGTACAGTGTTCAACTCTCTGCAGTCTGTTATCCTAAATGCTGCATTAGACAGGGAGAGACTAACGTTTAATGTTAACAAAGCTTATCGTGGTCCTAAAACAATGACCTAAGAACACTAAACTTCTCTTAATTACTGCTGGTCATAAGAAGTAATCTCTACTGTTGAAATGATTAACATGTAGCCCAAAGGGACAAGCTTTTTTCTTTTTTTCACCATTTTTAAATCGATAAGAAACGGAATCGATAAGCAGAATTTGCTACGATAAAATGCAAATGATACCCAACCCTAGGACCAAAGGAAGAAACCCAAACTCCCCACAGGAGGACTGAACCATGCATCTTTGGCGCTTTAGGGAGAGTTTCCTTGCCACTATCGCAGTAGGCTTGCTCACTCAGGGCTGTGGGACCACTATGCCACCGTCTCAACATCCTGTCAGAAAAAAATTATCCAGAGGCAGTCCAAAAACCTACATTTGTAGTGTCGTGAATGTCTCTCACTGACTTTGATCTGTGTGCTCAAAAGCAGTGATCAAACACTTTTCAGCACAAGGTGACATCTGCTTGTAAAGTTATGGAAATGTGCATTCCAAGAGGACCGAAATGATCAGAGCACCACTAGGTAGTTCTATCTGTATTTTTTTTTTTTGGAGGGCGGGGGCAGATTCCATTGTAGGAGGTAAAAGCATTGTAGAAGGCAGCTTGCTTACTGTTTGTGTCAGCTGGAGCAGGAGCTTAAATGGCTGAACAGATGCTGTGACAGAACCCCCCCACCCCTCCCGCTGTGCCATTACTGCCTGCTGTGAGCACGCTGCGGCTCGCACAGAGAAGAGGCACTGTGGTACGGCCTACTCAAAGCTATCATTTCCTCCCTCCTCTCACTGATCTATCATTTCCCTGTCCTTTTAACACAGCCCTGACACGCTTGGCAACTGTGGGAAGATCGCACCAACAATCCCCAATACGTGCTAATGAACCCACTACATAACATTGGCTATGGAACTTTTTGGTATGTCTCACTCTGTACAACATGCATGCTCTGTCAATACAGATGTGTACTCTGTGGGGAGCACCTGTGATAACATATACTGTGTTCTTTGACTCAAGATATGATATAAAAAAGATGAATGCTCTGACTTGGCTTCAGAGGAGACGATACCATATTCCTGCCATTCTTTATTCAACACTGCAAATGTTTGGTGTCAAATAACCTTCATTAAAAGTCTGAAATTACATTCAGAGTACATACACAATAATCCCATCACTGATTTTGGCAGTCACCAGATCATCACCTATTTCAATCATTCTTATCTTGGCCAGGACCTTGCTAGAAGGTGGGGGATGTGGAGCATAACATATCAAATTCCAAAAAATCTTATACATGAAAAATGGCAAACCAAAAAGTCTCTTACATTTACTTTTATTTAATTCCAGACAGTATGAACCCAAGATATTTCATGTTTTGTCTGCTCAACTTAATTTCCTGTGTTAATATACATCCATTTCAGACCTGTAACTCATTCCAAAAAAGTTGGAACGCTAAAGCATTTACAACTATGTAATGCTGCCAATCCTACTCACAACCCTTAAAAAGACATTTTGGCACTGAGGAACAAATCTTCAACAATACCAAGTAATGAGGTGTTTCAGGTGTTAATTCTGTCTACTACTGCAAACACACATTCAATACATTGGGCACGGGTCGAAACTGCGAACCTGTACCCTCTTCTTCCGCAGCTATGCCTTTTGTAATGTTTACAGCATGTGGTTTTTGCATTGACATGCACTGAGATGCATGGACGTCCCTGAAAAAGATGTGCATTAATGCTGCTCTCTTAAAGGTTTAAATTTGCCATGGGCACTGACATAACCCTATACCATGACAGAGTCTGGCTTTTGGACTTGTTTCTGATAGTAGTCTGGATGGTCCTTTTTGTCTTTTGTCCAGAGCACACGGTGTCCAATTTTTCCACAGAAGATCAAGAACACTGATTCAGCTGACCACGGTACATGTTTCCACTGTGTGATGGTAAATCCCAGATGCCTCTGAGCCCAGAGAAGACACCGCTTCTGGACATGGTTAATATAAGGCTTCTTTTTTGCACAGAAACCTTAAAGTTTGTGAACGTAACTTCGTATTGTAGTACTTACAAAGGTTGTCCAAAGCAATCCCTTTCCTGTGTGGTTCTACCAGCTATTGATGAATGATGGTTCTTGAAGGATCGGAGATCATGATTCTACAGTTTAGGCTTGTGCCATTGCCCTTTATGCTTTAAATTCCTCCAGATTCTTGGGGTCGTTTAATGATATTATGCACTGTAGAAGAAGAAGTGTGCCAATCCCTTCCAATCTTTCTTTGAGGAACATTGTTGTTAAACATTTAATTCATTTTCTTAGACATTTATTGACCAACTGGAGATCTTCTGCCCATCTTTACTCCTCAAAGACAGCCTTTCGTGGATACTGCTTTTGTACCCAATTATGATTACAATCACCTGTTGACATCACCTGTTTGAAATCACATCATTATTTAGTTTTTGTTTTACCTCATTACTAGCCATAAATTGCCCCCCGTCCCAACTTTTTTTTTGAATGTGTTGCAGACCTGAAATGCAGGAATGGATGTTTATTAACAAATGAAATGAAGCTGACCAGAAATAAACCTGACATATCTTGGGTTTATACTGTCTGCAATGAAATAAATGTCAAACTAAATCTAAGACACCCTGCGTTTGTTTATTTGCATTGTCCATACTGTCCCAACTTTTTCTGATTTGGGGTTGTAATACAAAGTAATAATTCAAGTTTCTATCTATTTTATTCTGTCAAAATTCCAAACAGATACTTGTTGCATGTTAAAATATGTAACATTTCTGTAACACTTCAGTAAAAATAATAGTGACAAGTGTCCAAAGAAGTTGCTGACTCACACAGACAGCAGCAGTGCTACTCCTGCCAGTACCCACTTGACTGGCGGGTGTGTTTTAAGGGGGAAGTTCCGGATGAAGGTGGAGCCCTGGAGCTTGGTCCGGTACATTCGAAATTCATAGGTTTTCTTCATCTCCAACTTGTCACGAGGTACTGCATGAATATACAGTAATGGCATGGCTGGGGTGGGCTCTTTTAACTCCTTGGAATACACAGATCATTTAATACACACTAACAATACAGTAAGGTCACATCGCCCATGTCATCCAATCATACCTTCCATAAAGAGGCCATGGATGTAAGCACCCTCCCGAGGAGGGTGACTGAAATCACCCTTTGTCTTCTTTATGTCCACAGACAGCGTAATTTTATCCAGTGGCCACTTGTTCTTACGAGCTATAGCCTGCATAACCACTGGAAGACAAAAGATAATCTTAGACATACTCTGAATGTTGTTTTATGCTCGTGTGTGTCACTCACCAGTGAGGAACGACTGTGAGCTGAAGAAGCCTGAGAGCCACACCACAGCCGGCAGTACAAAGTCTTGAGTCCAGGTGTCCAGCTCTCGACACTGACTTAGGACATCATTAAACCCGGTAGAGCAGAAAGGAAATAACTTGTACACACATGGAATAGAATACAAGCTATAGTGGTACAGGAAAGCAGAAGGAATTAACAGAGCTGGTGATCACTAATATGGTGGGGTGTCTGTATACATATAGTCATTCAAGAAGAGATAACATTTTTTTTTTTTTTTTTTTTAAATTCATGAGAGATGTAATTCACAAGACATTACAGGAGCTGAAAATCAAGCATGATTGATGTTGTATATCACTGAGCCAGGGTGTTTACAGAGGGGTAGGTCGGGCTGCTCCAGCCTTCTGGAACACGGTTGTAGTAAAATGCTGTCTGCAGAGTCTCCATGTCTGGAGAGATGCACAACCCACCCTAAAGAAGACAATGTATAATATAAATGATCTGAGCTTTCCAACTGCAGGTCACCATGTGTTCAAGCCCAAAGGCTGCATCATGTGTGTAATTGTTTGCCTATTCCTATGTTTAAAGTAACAGGTTTGACAGTACCTTCAGTGCCAGGTCCAGCTCTGTGAGAGAGCTGTGGATATCAGAGAGGAGCAGGTTCATGCACTCACATTCCTGTAGGCAGAGGAGAATGAAGGGGCTGCACTCAGCTGTCTTAGCCATCAGCTCTGCCATGCTGTACATTTCTGGCAGCTTCTCAAGCATACAGTCAAGCATGCTTTTCACCTGGGCTCAGAACATGATTAGGTAACAATGAACATCTGAACCAGAGGAAATGACTGAAAACATAAACATGTCAAAGCTGAATGTACATTTAATTGAGATTTATTGCTTTCATCTATTGGACAACAAGAGATCAGCTGAGATCACTACTGAGATCATGATCACATGGAAGTGTTTCAGACCTTCTCCTCCACTATTTCAGCTGATTCCTCTCTCACCATGTCTCGGCACTGCAGTTCCAACTGAGTCTTGAAGAGTGTTGTTCATGACCTCCAACTTAGCATTAGGATGCAGTCCATAGAGACTTGGGTTTTCTGCTGGCAGTCTTTCATCCATGTAGTTGTGATAACCAGCATAGACCATATCAGCATGGGCAGGGAAACCAGGACAGAGGAACAGCTGTCCTTTTCCAACTGAACATTGGAAAAGTAATCCAAAATCACAATTAACCAGAGAGATGGACAATTTATTGATAGTACAAGGTTTATTGCTTCGCCTCATTTTCTCTTTAGACTGCTCCATTCATTTTTCCATTTAAGTGACCCATAATATTAGTGAGCTGACCTCTGCTCTGAAACAACATCAAATCATCATAAGCAAAGCTTTGGACTTTTTACAGGAAAATAAATGGGTTGCAAAAACTGTAAGCCACTGTGTTGGTGCTGTTTGGCCAATAAAGCTCTTATCTGTGATAAAATCACTGTAACTGTATTGCTTTTATAAAACAGTGGCAAAAACACTCGAGGAGGTTGAATCCCTTTTTGAGTCTTAGTCCTTCCACGGTTTATTCCTTATAATGATTTATAAAGTTTGTCTTTGCCACTGTCGCCCTAGGTTTGCTCAGTTTGGGATTTGCCATAGGTATTGGAAGATAATCTAAATTTGTAAAGCTTCATTGTAAAAAACGTTATGTAAATAAATCTGACTAGACTAGAAAAACAATTAGTTTTGATATTCAGTGTTTAACAAAAACAGGCATTATTAATAACATTTCATGGTGCAGTGTAGTCCTGTTTCAGTCCCTCATAAAGCTAGTAAGCGACTGACACCACGATTAATTTTTTAGCATGGTATACAGTTTATGAAGAATCTGTTTTAGCTCTGTTTTGGTGACTCCTTTATAGTCAACAGATAAGGTTTTCTCAGAATACTACCTTACAAAACTGCGTTCAACCAACCAACCAGTCCCCTAAGCATATATTAATTCTTCTAAATTTCATATAATTAATTTTGCCTCATTTCTTTTAAGTCTATTTCTGTACATAATTTGTGCAATATTAATCCACCCTGTAATCAAAACTCACTTCAAAAGCACATGTATGAGTACAACTAAATGTGCTGGAATGTACAGTGGGGCAAAAAAGTATTTAGTCAGCCACTGATTGTGCAAGTTCTCCTACTTAGAAAGATGAGAGAGGTCTGTAATTTTCATCATAGGTACACTTCAACTATGAGAGACAATATGAGAAAAAAATCCAGGAAATGACATTGTAGGATTTTTAAATAATTTAATTCTAAATCATGGTGAAAGATAAGTATTTGGTCACCCACAAACAAGCACGATTTCTGGCTCTCACAGACCAGTAAATTCTTCTTTAAGAAGCTCTTCTGTCCTCCACTCGTTACCTGTATTAATGGCGCCTGTTTGACCTTGTTATCTGTATAAAAGACACCTGTCCACAGCCTCAAACAGTGAGACTCCAAACTCAACCATGGCCAAGACCAAAGAGCCGTCGAAGGACACCAGGAAGAAAGTTGTAAACAGTTGATTTATTCACACCAACCTGCTTGCCTATTGTTGATTCACTGTTCCCAGCATGGTGCAGTTTGGGCCTGTTTTGCTGCATCTGGGCAGGACTGCTTGCCATCATAGATAGACCAATGCATTCTGAATGATATCAGAGAATTCTAAAGGAAAATGTCAGGACATCTGTCCATGAACTGAACCTCAAGGGAAGGTGGGTCATGAAGCAAGACAACGACCCTAAGCACACAGGTCGTTCTACCAAAGAATGGTTAAAGAAGAATAAAGGTTATGTTTTGGAATGGCCAAGTCAAAGTCCTGACCTTAATCCAATCGAAATGTTGAGAAGGACCTGAAGCGAGCAATTAAAGTGAGGAAACCCACCAACATCCCAGAGTTTAAGCTGTTCTATATGGAGGAATGGGCTAAAATTCCTCCAAGCCGGTGTGCAGGACTGATCAACAGTTACAGGAAACGTTTAGTTGCAGTTATTGCTGCACAGGGGGGTCACACCAGATACTGAAAAACAAAGGTTCAGATACTTTATTGGATCATTTTCCTCAATAAATTAATGACCAAGTATAATATTTCTGTCTCATTTGTATAACTGGGTTCTCTTTATATACTTTTAGGACTTGTGTGAAAATCTGATGATGTTTTAGGTCATATTTATGCAGAAATATAGAAAATACTAAAGGGTACATAAACTTTCAAGAACCACTGTAACTGTCCTACTTTGAAGAAATGAACCAGTAAGAAAAGAAATATCTAGTTTAGCTCACATCTAATTTAGTCCGCCTTACAGTCCATTTAATTCCTGGCACTGCATACATTTTTTCTTCTACAAATGTATTTTCTTTACTCAAAGAATATATCAATCATAACAGTAAAAAAATGAGCTTTATAAATATTATCAGGTGACTGAATTTACCATCGTGGGATTGAGGAGTACCTGTAGGTATGTGTGTCAGAGTCTCCTATCCCAGTCATCAGTGACGTGTCCACCATACATGATCTCTCCAACCAGATAGCACAGGTCCTCCCATGGCAACTTAACCATGAAAAAAAAATACATTAAAATATGTGCACCTATCTGACATGCATCATTTTCATTACAATGGTCAAAGATATGTTAACTAGATGAACTTTACTTTTGTAACTCTTTGTTATATAAATAGTTATTCCCATTCTTTCACAGTATGTTGTGATTTGATCACACTGGTATCATAAGACAAAAGCCGTTGTGACGTGGGAGTCTCCAGGAGAGGTAGGTGTGTGTGCGTGCGTGCGTGTGTGTGTGTGCGCGTGCTTCAGAGCTGATGACAGAAGCTGGAAGTTCACAGTCATTTGTATCTGTATTGTTTTGCAAATTGCTTCCTTCATCAAGCCTAATTGCAGTGATCACTTATGGAGCAGTGCGAGATGTCACACGCAGTCTGTGTAATTACGTTTAGCATGACGCTTCATTGGCCGCCTAATGAATCCCCCTGTATATGCATGTACAGGTTAGTGTTTGGTTAACATAATGAAGGACATTCGTTTTTAGAGGAGAGGGGAGGGGAGGGGAGGGGGGGGGTGCACTGGCAGCATAACTGTTTGTGGCCGAGAGAGAGAGAGAGAGAGAGAGAGAGAGTGTTCGTTCTTGTTTTTACTCAGGTGTGAACAGATTACACCCTTGGTGAGGACTAAGCTGGGGGTGGTTAAATAATAATTACTCTTCTTTACTTCTTCTTTTATTTGTCTTAGGATGCCAAAATAATAAACCAGGTAAGTCAGAGTGTTTGTAGATTAACACTAATAGTTTGATTATTATCAGATGTTACAGTAGATACAGGGTGATGCACAGTGGGGCAAAAACGTATTTAGTCAGCCACTGATTGTGCAAGTTCTTCTACTTGGAAAGATGAGAGAGGTCTGTCATTTACCATAGGTACACTTCAACTATGAGAGATAAAATGAGGGGGAAAAAACCCAGGAAGTCACATTCTAGGATTTTTAAAGAATTTAATTTTAGATCATGGTGGAAAATAAGTATTTGGTCAATAACAAAAGTTCAATTCATAACCTTTATTGGCAAAGACAGAGGTCAAACATTTCCTGTAAGTTTCACCAGTTTTGCACACACTGTAGCTGGTATTTTGGCCCATTCCTCCAATGTGGTTCTCCTCTAGAGCAGTGATGTTTTGGGGCTGTCACTGAGCAACACGGACTTTCAACTCCCTCCTATTTTCTATGGGGTTGAGGTCTGGAGACTGGTTAGGCCATTCCAGAACTTTGAAATGCACTCCTTCGTTGCCCAAACAGTGTGTTTGGGATCATTGCCATGCTGGAAGACCCAGCCACGTTCCATCTTTAATGCTCTCACTGATGGAAGGAGGTTTTGGCTTAAAATCTCACAATACATGGCCCCGTTCATTCTTCAATTAACACGGATCAGTCGTCCTGTCCCCTTTGCAGAAAACCAGCCCCAAAGCATGATGATTCCACCCCCATGTTTCACAGTAGGTATGGTGTTCTTGTGATACAACTCAGCATTCTTCTTCCTCCAAACACGTTTTACCAAAAAGTTCTATTTTGGTTTCATCTGACAACACGATATTTTCCCAGTCCTCTTCTGGATCATCCATATGCTCTCTGGCGAACTTCAGACGGGCCTGGACATGTACTGGCTTAAGCAGGGGGGGACACCTGGCACTGCAGGATCTGAGTCCCTCTCGGCGTAGTGTGTTACTGATGGTAGCCTATGTTACTTTGGTCCCAGCTCTTGGATTTTTGCTCACCATTCTCATGATCATTTTGATCACACGGCATGAGATCTTGCATGGGGTATCAGATTGAGGGAGATTATCAATGGTCTTCTATGTCTTCCATTTTCTTACAATCGCTCCCACAGTTGATTTATTCACACCAACTTGCTTGCCTATTGTAGATTCACTCTTCTCAGCCTGGTGCAGGTCTATAGTTTTCTTCCTGGTGTCCTTCGACAGCTCTTTGGTCTTGGCCATGGGTGAGTTTGGAGTCTGACTGTTTGAGGCTGTGGACAGGCGTCTTTTATACAGATAACGAGGTCAAACAGGTGCCATTAATACAGGTAAGGAGTGGAGGACAGAAGAGCTTCTTAAAAAAGAAGTTACAGGTCTGTGAGAGCCAGAAATCTTGCTTGTTTGTAGATGACCAAATACATATTTTCCACCATAATTTACAATTAAATTCTTTAAAAATCCTACAATGTGATTTCCTGGATTTTTTTTCCTCATTTTGTCTCTCATAGTTGAAGTGTACCTATGATGAAAATTACAGACCTCTCTCATCTTTCTAAGTAGGAGAACTTGCACAATCAGTGGCTTACTAAATACTTTTTTTCCCCACTGTAAACATACATTCACAGAACTATTTATAAAAAACACACTGCTGATCATGTCCTCCCTTTGATCTGAAAACAGTTTCAATTCTTCATGGCATGAGATTCTGCTCCGTGTTGATATGAATCCATAATGCAATTCCTACAGATTGTTCAGGTGCACTAAGATCAGGTGACTTTTAACAGTAATGAATTCATGACTTTCTTTAATGATAAGATTAAGAGTTGAAGAAAGTACTAGGCATAAAACTCGATGCTCATCACATCACCAAACTATTCAGCAGCCTTCCAGATGCATCACTAGTGTAGATGTTTGTTTAATTAGCTGTAAATCAAGACTAGAATCTTTTACCCCAATTACTACTACTGAATTGATCGGCTCCTCTAAGCCATCATCATGTTTATTAGATCCAATTCCTACATGTTTATTCAAAGAAGTGATACCTTGTATTATAGAGCCACTGCTAATGATTTTAAATTTAGACTTTGATTATGTGCCCAAATTCTTTAAGTGTGCTGTTATCAAACCACTGATTAAAAAAGCCAATCTTGCCCCTGGAGTGATATATAATTACAAACCAATTTCAAATCTACCTTTTCTCTCCAAAATCTTAGAAAAAGTTCTCTATCAGCAGCTCTGCAGTTACCTCCAAAGGAATGGTATTTATGAAACATTTCAGTCTGGCTTCAGGCCCCATCATAGTACTGAAACAGCATTAATTGGGATACTAAATGATTTATTAATGTCCTCAGATAATGTATGTGTGTCTTTTCTTGTTCTGTTAGATTTAAGTGCAGCATGTGACACTATAAATCACAATGTTTTACTGAATAGACTAGAAAATACTGTAGGTGTTAAGGGATTGGCACTTTCTTGGTTTAAATCCTATTTTACCAACCGGTACCTGTTTGTTTATGTAAATAATCTACGTTCTAAGCTCTCAAAAGTGAAGTATGGCATGCCTCAGGGGTCAGTGCTTGGCTGGCCTTTATTCTCTCTGTATATGCTGTATATTATCTCTGTTAGCTCTACATATCAGCCAAACCAAATGACAGCCTTACAATCAACAAAATCGAGGACTGTGTAAAGGAAATAAAAGATTGGATGTCATTTAATTTTCTTTTACTTCACTCAGATAAAACTGAGGTTTTATTAGTGGGACCCAAGGCTGTGAGAGACAGGTTAGCTACATCTATCCTAAATCTGGATGGCTATTCAGTATTGCCCAGTCCGTCTGTAAAAAACGTAAGTGTTATATTTGATTCAGATCTCTTCTTTGATGCGCACATTATCAACATTACTTAAATTGCTTTCTTTCAACCTACATGGCCTGGCCCCACATTAGCTCAGTGAAATATTAGTCTTACAATCCTGCTCATCTACTTCATTCGCAGGGTGCAGGACTTCTTTTAGTTTGAATTAAGAAAGTCACAGCAGGGGAAAAGGCTTTCTCATACATGGCCCCCAACTATGAAATAAACTACCCACTTTTTAGTTCGAGATTCAGACACTCCAAATTTTTAAGTCTAGGCTAAAGACATACTTATTTACACAGGCTTTTGGTTAGACTGGGATACATGACTCCAGACTCGGGTTACTGGGGCTGGAGTCTGGAGTCATGTCTGACCTGCCTGACTAAGGGCAGAGCTGGGGGTTCTTAGTCAAAGAGTCTTATGGTGATCAGAGACGTTGGGTTGCTGTCTTCTGCCTCCAATGGGGTTGATGTCTCATGTGATCCCTCTTGGCTGTGTTACCTACCAGTTCTCCTCTTTCTAGCTATGCTGCTATAGCTAATGCTGCCGGGGTCTCATGCTACACATGGCATCAGTGATTGTTAATAGACATTGTGCTATTAATCAATAAATAATTACATTTACTAGGCTTGCTCAATTTGGGATGGTCCGTAGATATTAAGAGATAATCTAAAATTGTAAAGTTGCTTTGAGACAATGCTTCATTGTAAAAAGCACTATATACATAAATCTGACTTGACTTGACTTTAAAGTTTGTGAACCCTTTAGAATGTTGTATATTTCAGCATAAATATAACTGAAAACATTGTCAGATTTTCACACTAAGTAAGTCCTAACAGTATATAAAGAGATCCCAGTTAAACAAATGAGATAAAAATATTCTATTTGGTCATTTATTTATTGAGGAAAATGATCCAATATTACATGTTAGCGAGTGGCAAAAGTATGTGAACCTTTACTTTTGGTATCTGGTGTGACCCCCCTGTGCAGCAATAACTGCAACTAAACGTTTCCTGTAACTGTTGATCAGTCCTGCACACTGGCTTGGAGGAATTTTAGCCCATTCCTCCGTACAGAACAGCTTCAACTCTGGGATGTTGGTGGGTTTCCACACATTAACTGCTTGTTTTATGTCATCCAATTAATTGTTCCATCAATCATGGCAAGCTGTCCTGGCCCAGATGCAGCAAAACAGGCCTGAACCATGATACTACCACCACGATGTTTCACAGATGGGATAAGGTTCTAATGCTGGAATGCAGTGTTTTCCTTTCTCCAAACATAACGCTTTTCTTTTAAACCAAAAAAGTTCTATTTTGGTCTCATCCATCCACAAAACATTCTTCCAATAGCCTTCTGGCTTGTCCATGTGATCTTTAGCAAACTGCAGATGAGCAGCAATGTTCTTTTTGGAGAGCAGTGGCTTTTTCCTTGCAACCCTGCCATGCACACCATTGTTATTCAGTGTTCTTCTGATGGTGGACTCATGAACATTAACATTAGCCAAAGTGAGAGCGGCCTTCAGGTGCTTAGAAGTTACCATGGGGTCCTTTGTGACCTCACCAACTTTGTTGGTCGACCACTCCTGGGGAGGATAACACGGGTCTGGAATTTCCTCCATTTGTGCACAATCTGTCTGACTGTGCATTGGTGGAGTCCAAACTCTTTAGAGATGGTTTTGTATCCTTTTCCAGCCTGATGAGCATCAAAAACTCTTTTTCTGAGGTCCTCAGAAATCTCCTTGTTGTGCCATGATACACTTCCACAAACGTGTTGTTCATCTTTAGCTTATGATGTCTATGTTTTGGGATACATGAGTGGTATATTAGTTTATTTGTTATATGTAATTCCTAGGTATCTGGATGTTATTGAGCAGTCAATGGCCTGCGGTGAAGCAGTGTTAATTGAAAATGTGGATGAACAAGTGGACCTCTGCTGGCCAGAAACACTACAAACAGAGGAAGGCAAGAACTGCTTGTTTTTATGCATCACATTCAGTGAACTATAATCTTGTAAGAAAGCAGTTATTTTTCATTGTTTTGCTTATCGACATGTCTAGAGGTTCTGTTAGCACTGAAAAGTTCTAGTCTGGATGTTGATCTTGCTTTCAAGGTTCACAAACTTTCAAGCACCACTGTACATCCGCAAAAATTTAAAACAAAGTCTGTACCACACTGCAGACAAGGTAAGGATGGCTCATAGCTATATGCTTATTACAATAAATTAAAAAATAGTGTAAATTTGTTCTCTCTTCAATTCTCATCCATAAATAACGTTGTGCACCTATGACTGATTGGAAAGCACAGGGGTACAGCTGTGCTCCTCTAAATTGTACCCCAGTGCAACAAGTAATCTAAAAATGCTATCAAGATTATCCCTGTCCATTATTGGTTCCTTCCTTGTGCTCTGTGCTGCCAGGCCCCCTGGATTTGGTTGGTATAAAAAGTGAGTGAGTGGTGTGGTTACATTTTTAGAAGGGTTCACTTGTGCTTATGGGTCTGTCTAATCTTAAATACTGTCAGGAGAATCCATTGAATGCTCTACGATAGATTGCCACTTTGTCTATGGTTGTTTCTGCATTGCGCCCTATGCTGCTGTGTAGGCACAGTCTCTCCCACAACCCTGTCCAGGATTAAACGGATAAGAAGTTGAATGAATTAATTAATCAATTGACTTAAAAGGGAGACTCAGAATAACATACATTCCAGACTTTTCACAGTAAATCAATCTATCTATTCTTTTAACAGAATAAATGTAATACCGCAGACCTCACAGGCACATGCATTGTCAGTACGTACAAACATTTAGTGTAGTTGCTCTTTGGTTGTTGCTTTCTAACCCGGCTTAAGTTGTCCAGTGCAGCATGTAGGCTTGCATTCATTCCCATGGGTGGTTGATTGCTGAGCTTGAGTGCATTTTTCAGGATGCCTCGAGAAATGATGTGTTTATTGTTGCTGGGGGCAGGCTCCCCAGTCATGGATACTCTGTAGTTTGGGTGAGCTTCCTGTGCTGTGTTCTCCAACAATTCTTTCAGATGTCTAAGCCAATGTTTTACTAAACGTACATTCTGCAAAAAAAAATAGCGAAGGAAAATGTATTTCTATAGTACTTTTTTACAATAGAGCATGGCCTCTAATTAGGGCCAAAGCCCTAACTAAGCAAGCCTAGGGTGACAATGGCAAGGAAAAAAGTCCATAATTCTTATAAGGAAGAAACCCTGAGAGGACCAAGACTTAAAAAGGCACCAAACCCCTTTGGGCGGCTTAGATGTTTTATGTAAGAATTAAACTAATGAATAAGCCTATAGTAATTGTTTAAATACAAAGAAGCTAAATTAAAAGTAAAAGAAAGAGCATATGTAAAGGCAATATATTGTAATAATTAAAATAACAACATATAATAATATATAGACTATGATAAATTAAACAGAATACAATATAAGGAATAATAACAACTAACACCTAAAAATGAAAGAGATTCATCCATTCCTGGAAAACTAAACTGCAGCTTTATGCATCCAGACAAGATGTCACAGTGAGGATACCATATTTACTGAGATTTTGTTTGGGATTCATGATTCAGGCTTAACCCTTGTGTTGTCTTGCGGGTCAAAAGTGACCCACTACCCATGTTTATCTGTAGAAAAATACTTAAACTATCTTTTGCCAACTTGAAATTTTATGACTTTTCCAAAAGGGGACCCCATCATACAAAAAGTGATAATTTGTTTTTGTTATGTTTCCAGCGAGCTGTACACACTCGGGTACACGATTGCTTATGGGTCTTTTTTGACCCGTGAATTATAAAGCATTTAAACACCATAAAATAATGTTCAAAGTGCACAAGCTCTCTCTAATAACACACACACACACACCAAACACAACACACACATACACATACACATAAACACCACCAAAACACCACACACATCAAAGAAACTGGATTGATATATGAATTGAACTTGCATTTGACCTTCACCTGCACTCTTTATCTGCAGCTAACTCCTCACATCACGATAGCTCCCAAACAAAACAAAAAACAATCTCAAACATAATAAAAACAAATTCAATATAGAGGATATAAATAAATATTTTTTTATCAAGGTCGCTGTCCTTTCCGGCAGTATATGCCAAGCAAGCCAGCAAAATATGGCATCAAAATATGGGTGGCCTGTGATGCAAAATCCAGCTATGCATGGAATACGCAAGTGTACACAGGGAAACTGCTGAGTGGAGCACCAGAGAAGAACCAGGGGATGCGGGTTGTGCTTGAATTGACAGTTGGACTGAGGGGGCACAATGTCACGTGTGACAATTTTTTCACCTCCTATGAGCTCGGCCAGCAGCTTCTGAAAAGGAAGATGACCATGGTTGGCACTGTTCGGAAGAATAAGCCTGAACTCCCCCCTGCACTCCTCGCAGCAAAAGGCAGAGCGGTCTTCTCATCAAAGTTTGCCTTCACTCCCACCACCGCTCTTGTTTCTTATCTTCCACAAGAGCGGATTATATCATCGTCGACTATAACTGCAATAAAGGAGGCGTGGACAACCTCGACAAGGTTATTGGAACATACAGCTGCAGAAGGATGACTGCACGCTGGCCCCTGGTCATCTTGAATAACATCATTGATGTGTCCTCATATAATGCCTTTGTGATATGGCAGGAGATCAACCCAACCTGGATGTCAGGGAAGAAAAACAAGAGAAAGTTGTTCCTTGAGCAGTTGGGAAAGGTTCTTGTCACCCCGTGCATTGAGAGAAGGGAGCGCCTGCCCCACACAGAAGCCTCTGCAGCCATTGTGGAAGCTGTTCAGGGAGTTGTATCTTATTCACCTGAGGCTGCAGCTGGGTCAGTCAAAAGAAAAAGGTGCCAGTTCTGTCCCTGGAAGAAGGACTGCAAGACAAAATCTATGTGCTGCACATGTGAGAAATACATCTGCAAAGCCCATTCTCATGTTCGCACATACTGTCTTACATGTGCTAATAGAGTTGATGTTGAAAAATTGTTCAGAAAAAATCAAGCAACATTTTGTTTGTTTGTTAGTTAGTGTTAGTGTTATGAGAGAATATTATTAGAAGTAAAAGAAACAATCCAGATTGTTTACTGTTTGTTTTCCTTTCAATATAATTACTCAGAAGTAATTACTTCAAATTACAACATATAATAATATATAGACTATGATAAATTAAACAGAATACAATATAAGGAATAATAACAACTAACACCTAAAAATGAAAGAGATTCATCCATTCCTGGAAAACTAAACTGCAGCTTTATGCATCCAGACAAGATGTCACAGTGAGGATACCATATTTACTGAGATTTTGTTTGGGATTCATGATTCAGGCTTAAGGATAAGCATTATGAAATATGTAAACACCCTGTGGGTCCTAAACACTGCATAGCCCATCCTTACAAAGTGTCTGACTGATTGACTAGTTATTTGTCACAAAAGTGATGCAGTACCTGCAGAATCACCCAGTGACCTTTTTTGGCTGCCATCTCTAGAGCCTTCTCAGCCACACATTTCTACATTTACATTTACAGCATTTAGCAGACGCCCTTATCCAGAGCGGCTTACAATTGATACAGTCTTACAATCCAAGCAGTTGTGGGTTAAGGGCCTTGCCGAAGGACCCAACAGTGGCAGCTTGGCAGAGGTGTGATTTGAACCCTGGACCTTTTGGTCGATAGTCCAGTACCTTACCCGCTAGGCTACCACACTCTCCTGTCCCTGTCCCAGTGACACATTGTGAAAATTCCCATGGTCTATGGAGAAACCCAGCTTCAGCCCTGCAGATCCGATTCATATACAGAGGTGCTTGAAAGCTTGGGAATCCTTTAGAATGTTCTACATTTTTACATAAATATGATCAAAAAGTATATAAAGAGATCCCAATTAAAGAAATTAGCCAAATATTATACATTTACTTAATGAGGAAAATGATCCAGTGTTAAATATTTTAGAGCGGCAAAAGTATGTGAAATTCTATAAGTTAAGTTGAAGGTGAAATTAGAGTTAGGTGTTTTTAGTCAATGGGATGTTGATCAGGTGTGAGTGACACCCTGCTATATAAGAACAGGGTTCTATCAAAGTCCTATTTTCACAACACATTTTTGGAAGTGTATCATGGCACAAGCAAATAAGATCTCTTGGGAGCTTAGAGTTGTGCATGCAAAACAGGATGGAAAGGTTGCAAAACCATCTCTGAAGTGTCTGACTCCACCAATCCACAATCAGACAGATTGTGTACAAATGGAGGAATAAACTCAAGACCACTTTTACTCTCCCCAGGAGTTCTCTCAAATTGGCAAATGTTAATGTGAACCCATCATCTGGAGAAAACTGAACAACAATGGTGTGCATGACAGGGGTGCAAGAAGAAAGTCTCTTCTCTCCAAAAAGAACATTTCTGACAAAATGTAGACACATTTAGCTACTGTTGTTTATTTCATAGTGATGCTGTGTAGATGATGAAGTCTAAACACCGCTGACACCATCTTACTTGTATATAAAAAAAGATGTTTATTACACAGAAAGAACAGCATCCAGCATATGCTCAAAGCTAATGTGGATCCTCTGTCTATCGGCTTTATTCAACAGCTTACAGTGGGTAAAAAGTATTTAGTCAGCCACTGATTGCGCAAGTTCTCCGACTTAGAAAGATGACAGAGGTCTGTAATTTTCATCATAGGTACACTTCAACTATGAGAGACAAAATGAAAAAAACAAAACATCCAGGAAATCACATTGTAAGATTTTTAAAGAATTTAATTGTAAATTATGATGGAGAATAAGTGTTTGGTCACCCACAAACAAGCAAGATTTCTGGCTCTCACAGACCTGTAACTTCTTCTATAGGAAGCTCTTCTGTCCTCCACTCGTTAGCTGTATTATTTGCACCTGTTTGACCTCGTTATCTGTATAAAAGACGCCTGGCCACAGCCTCAAACAGTCAGACTCCAAACTCACCCATGGCCAAGACCAAAGAGCTGTTGAAGGACACCAGGGAAAAAATTGTAGACCTGCACCAGGCTGGGAAGTATGAATCTACAATAGGCAAGCAGGTTGGTGTGAATAAATCAACTGTGGGAGCAATTGTAAGATATACAAGACCATTGATAATCTCCCTTGATCTGGGGCATCTCATGCCGTGGGGTCAAAATGATCATGAGAATGGTGAGCAAAAATCCCAGAACTACACAGAGGGACTTCATGAATGACCTGCAGACAGCTGGGACCAACTTAACAAGGCTACCATCAGTAACACACTACGCCAAGAAAGACTCAGATCCTGCAGTGCCAGGCATGTCCCCCTGCTTAAGCCAGTGCATGTCTCGGCCCATCTGAAGTTTGCCAGAGAGCATATGGATGATCCAGAAGAGGATTGGGAGAATATCATGTGGTCAGATGAAACCAAAATAGTCCAGTCAAGTCAAGTCAGATTTATTTATATAGCGCTTTTTACAATGGAGCATTGTCTCAAAGCAACTTTACATGTTTAGATTATCTCCTAATAACTACGTCCAATCCCAAAATTGAGCAAGCCTAGGGCGACAGTGGCAAGGGAAAAACTCCCTAGTTCTAGAATAAACCTTGGGAGGAGAACAGGACTCAAAAGGGACCCAACCCCTTGGGCGGCGTAGATGATAAATCTAAGAGCGAACTAAAGTCATGGAGTCAAAGTTCGAATAAAATGTGAAGTATGCATATCGACATTAAGTGGGCCCGGGTTGATGATAAATCTAAGAGCGAAACTAAGTCATGGAGTCATGGTCGAATTAAAGTGTGAATTATGCACAGTGGAGCTCCATCAGATGAACATCATGTGTTGGGGGCCGGAACTGCCGGAACACAGGCTCGGACGAGAACTTATCAAATAGAACTTTTTGGTAAAAACTCAACTGGAAGAAGAATGCTGAGATGCATCCCAAGAACACCATGCCTACTGTGAAGCATGGGGGTGGAAACACATCATGCTTTTGGGGCCTGGTTTTCTGCAGAGGGGGACAGGCACGACTGATCCGTGTTAGGAGGAAGAATGAAAGGGGCCATGTATCATGAGATTTTAAGCCAAACCTCCTTCCATCAGTGAGAAGCATTGAAGATGGAACGTGGCTGAGTCTTCCAGCATGACAATGAAATCCCAACACAACGCTCTGGCAACAAAGAAGTGTAAAAGCATTTCAAGGTCCTGGAGTGGCCTAGCAGGTCTCCAGGAACTCAAACCCCATAGAAAAATTTGTGGAGGGAGTCATGTTGCCCCATGTTGCCCCAAACATCACTGCTCTAGAGGAGATCTGCATGGAGAAATGGGCCAAAATACCAGCTACAGTCTGTGCAACCTGTGGTTGATGTGAAGACTTAAAGGAACATTTGACCTCTGTCATTGCCAACAAACGTTATGTTACAAAGTATTTGTAATTGAATCAAATTTATTGACCAAATACTTATTTTAAACTATAATTTACAATTAAAAATTCTTTAAAAATCCTACAATGTGATTTCCTGTATTTCTTTTTCTCATTTGTCTCTCATAGTTGAAGTGTACCTATGACAAAATTACAGACCTCGCTCATTTTTCTACGTAGGAGAACTTGCACAATCAGTGGCTGACTAAATTACTTTTTGCCCCACTGTAATATACGTGGTATGAAAAAGTTTGGGCACCCCTGATAATTTTCATGATTTTCTTTTATAAATCATTGGTTGTTTGGATCAGCAATTTCAGTTAAATATATCATATAGCAGATGAACACAGTGATGTTTGAGAAGTGAAATGAAGTTTATAGGATTTACAAAAAATGTGCAATAATTATTCAAACAAAATTAGGTAGGTGCATAAATTTGGGCACCCCAACAGAAAAATTACATCAATATTTAATAGGTCCTCCTTTTGCAGAAATAACAGCCTCTAAACGCTTCCTATAGCTTCCTGTGAGAGTCTGGATTCTAGTTGAAGGTATTTTGGACCATTCTTCTTTACAAAAGAATCTCCAGTTCAGTCAGGTTTGATGGTTTTCGCGCATGCATTGGACAATGGACAGCCCGCTTTAAATCACACCACAGATTTTCAATAATATTCAGGTCTGGGGACTGAGATGGCCATTCCAGAACGTTGTACTTGTTCCTCTGCATGAATGCCTTTTAGATTTTGACCAGTGTTCAGGGTCGTTGTCTTGATGAAGTATCCAGCCTGTCACTGAGTCTTGAACATTTTTCTCAAAAATCTGCTGATATTGAGAGGAATCCATACGACCCTCAACTTTAACAAGATTCCCAGTACCTGCACTGGCCACACAGTCCCACAGCATGATGGAACCGCCACCAAATTTAGCAAGTGTTTGTCTTGGAATGCTGTGTTCTTTTTCCGCCATGCGTACCACCCCTTGTTATGCTCAAGTAACGCCATTTTAGTTTCATCAGTCCGCAGACACCTTATTCCACAAAATGAAGCTGCCTTGTCCAAATGTGCTGTAGCATACCTCAAGTGACTCTGTTTGTGGCGTGTGCGTGGAAAAGGCTTCTTCTGCATTACTCTCCCATACAGCCTCTCCTTGTGCAAAGTGCACTGAATAGTTGAATGATGCACAGTGACACCATCTGCAAACAGATGATGTTGTAGGTCTTTGGAGCTGATCTTTGGCTTGACTATGACTGTTCTCACCATCCTTTGCCTCTGCCTTTCTGAGATTTTTCTTGGCCTGCCACTTTGGGCCTTAACTAGAACTTTGCCTGTGGTCTTCCATTTCCTCACTATGTTCCTCACGGTGGAAACTGACAGCTGAAATCTCTGAGAGCTTTTTATATCCTTCCCTTAAACCATGATGTTGAACAATCTTTGTTTTCAGGTAATTTGAGAGTTGTTTTGAGGTTCCCATCTTGCCACTCTTCAGAGAAGATGCAAAGAGGAGAAAAACTTGCAATTGTCCACCTTAACCCTCTCTCATAATTGGCTTCACCTGTGTATGTAAGTCAAGGGTCAGTGAGCTTAAAAAACAAATTTTGGGCTCCAATAATTAGTGCTAAAGGTATTCAAATCAATAAAATGACAAGGGTGCCCAAATTTATGCACATGTCTAATTTTGTTTAATTAATTATTGCACACTTTCAATCTTATTCACACTGTCAATCTTATAAACTTCATTTCACTTCTTAAATATCACTGTGTTTGTCTGCTATATGATATATTTAACTGAAATTGCTTATCTGAACAACCAGTGATTTATAAAGGAAAATCATGAAAATTATCAAGGGTGCCCAAACTTCTTCATACCACTGTATTCTCGCCATCTCTGCAAACTTACCATATTTATCGGACCATAAAATCCTTTAAATCGACAGTGCACCTTAAAATGCTAATGTATGCATTAATTCTGGTTGTGCTTTCTGACCTAGAACCGATTGTAGATGGTACACGGCGATCATAAATCTGTCAAAATGTTTTAGCACGGCCTTGGTAAGTTACGAAGCTTACGGCAACTGTAGTGCGCAGCTTCGCGGAGTAATACGATCTGTGCTTCAGCATTAGGGTATGTGCATTCATTAATTTATTTTCGAAGCGGATTTCAAACTCAACGCTATCAGTCACGCAGTACAACATGGAAATAGAGCAGCTGCAAGAGAATTCAACATTAACGAATCAATGGTACGGAAGTGGAGGAAGCAAGAAGACGCCCTGCGCCAGGTAAAGAAGACCAAACTGAGCTTCCGAGGGAACTTAAGAGTTTTGTTTAATTTAATGCGCCTTATAACCCGATGCGCTTCATGTATGAAAATAGACCCGTTAGAAGTCGATCATTGATATCGCGCCTTATAACCCGAAAAATACGGTAGATAGAAAACATATGGTCTTAGTGTAAAACCATCTACTTATTTGGTATGGGCCAGGAGATTATTTTGTCATGTTCATATTACTCTTAGGACTAGGAGTTACAACATAAACATTTACCTCAGACATTCCAATGTCAGGTAAAACCAAGAAACAGCTGGGGCTTCAGACTACATTGCTACATTAATCATATATAAAACCTTAAAAGACATTATTTATAATAAAAGAATTGTCTCAGATAATATACCTCATTCCCCCCTCAGAGACCAAAAGGTCTCTCAAATCAAAAGAATACCACCTACATTGTTATATTTGTGACATAATAACAAATCCTCCTGCACATGTTTAACTTTAATGGTACAACTTTATGGAGTTTGAGAGCGAAAACCTTTCAGGCAGCAATCTTTCCTTAAATACCCTTCAATCAATCTAGACAGGAAAAACTCCCACGGCCCCTGTGCCCTAGGCGGCCACATATAGAACTCCAGACCAATTCAAAAATGAGAAATTTTGACAATTTTTGTGGAGATACAATGGGGCAAAAAGTATGTAGTCAGCGACTGATTGTGCAAGTTCTACTTAGAAAGATGTGAGAGGTATGTAATTTTCATCATAAGTACAAAATGAGACAAAATGACAAAAAAAAAAAATCCATGTGGGAGCAATTGTAAGAAAATAGAAGACATACAAGACCATTGATAAGATCTCATGCCGTGGGGTCAAAATGATCATGAGAATGGTGTGCAAATATCCCAGAACTACACAGAGCGACCCGATGAATGACCTGCAGAGAGCTGGGACCAAAGTAAGAAAGGCTACCATCATTAACACACTACGCCGAGAGGGACTCAGATCCTGCAGTGCCAGGCGTGTCCCCCTGCTTAAGCCAGTACATGTCCAGGCCCGTCTGAAGTTTGCCAGAGAGCATATGGATGATCCAGAAGAGGATTGGGAGAATGTCATGTGGTCAGATGAAACCAAGTGTACCTATGATGAAACTTACAGACCTCTCTCATCTTTCTAAGTAGGAGAACTTGCACAATCAATGGAAAACTAAATACTTTTTGACCCACTGCATGACGTAAAGCAAATACATATGAAAACCTCAGAAAATGAAATCAAAACAACATCCAACTTCAGGCTAGTCGACCCATCGGACCCTCCATTGGACCTATCCCTGTCTAACACCAACATCTCTAACCATCGAGAAAAGAAAAAACATCTGAGGTCCCGATGTACCTACTTAATGACAAAAACAGAATTCTCCAAACAATTACAACAAAGTGAGTATTACAAATTTAACTACTACTCATGTATTAAAACTCAGAACCTAAATCAAACTATTACTGTATGTTTTACTAAGATTATCACTAACCTATAGGCTTCCTCTCCCATGAGCACCCATTACAATATAATAAAACAAAATCCAATACTATGACAATACATATAAGAGAAGACGTAATAATGTATCACACTGCAGCTCTTCAGCAGCTTCGACTCTCAGCGTATTGTTGGTGATGTGTCGATTCTTGGCACAGTGTTCTTGTTCAGAGTCCTCCAGTCCATTCTTTATTTGTCCCTAAGCAACCAACCACCCTTATAGTGGTCTTCCCCCAATATCATTCTGAAAGAAAAGAAAAAAACCACCAACCAGTATCTTTTGCAGAACAACAGATGCAAATGAAAACATCAAATGCAGATTAACACCTTGTAAGTAAATCTGAAATTCACTGTATCATATTTTCTCATTATTCAAAGTTATAGATCACTACTAAATAAACAGAAACTACTAAATAATCATATAAGAACAGAAAATAAATGTTAAGACTATAAGAGTTTATCCAGTTTAAAACAATGTGCTGATCGCCGAACCGTCACCCACTTGTCCTGCTGCGAGGGCTCTGCCGGGGTGGGGGCTCTAACTTCACCTTTGGCATCCAGATCTGCTAAGCTATAAGCTGAGCTAGCCTTCTCTAATGTCTGGATGCGCGCCTCTAAAACTACAATCTTCTCCGTCAGACTGGCTACAAGCCTACACCTATCACAAATAAAATTTAAACTAATGACGGAGGAAGAATAGCTAAACATGCCACACTCGGCACAGGGAACAAGCGCAGCAGAAGCCATGTTAGTACAATTAACACAATTAATGAATTAAAAGTACTTAGCTTCGAGTGATGTTGTGGGGTGCCGAGTGAAGATATGGTTCAGCTGCAGCTGATGGTCCAATGCAATGCTGTAAAGTTACTAAATAACGATTAGCGGTGAAAAATATATTCAGAGAAGAAAATTATTAAGATGTTGGAAAAAAGTACTATATATACACACACGATTATTTACGATACAGATGCGATCGGTAACTAAAATAATTCAAAGGTAATAAACTGCTAACAGCTACAAAACAGCATGCGTCCTGTGTGCAATCGGGGGAAATGGGTCTGGGTTGCCAGATCCTCGCAATCCTCGCGTCAATCCTCACGTCAACAAATGCAGTTCCTACAGCTTTCACTACTGCGTTCCACTTTAGCACTCAATTTATCTCAAACACAATAACAGGACATATCAGTCCAATAGGACTGTGACGCGTTTCCGTTAGTCTTTATACCGGCATTCCAGCATCCGGTCAGCATAGGCGACTGTAAAGAAAGTTCTGAAGTGCTGGGAATACAGAGATTTACATTCGCATAATGAGTAAGAACGTTTTGCGATTTCAAAAACAAGAACGAGGGGCATCAGAACATTGTTCTGTCCCGTTGTGTTCGGTATCAGCAAGGTATAACTTGTGAGTTTTCATTGAGGAGATCAGAAAGAAGTTTCTTGTCAACATCAAAAGGGATAACAGTCTGTAGTGTCCATTTCACTGGTATGGACATGAACTGAGAATGAAAATGACGTGAGCTTAGTTGCAAGGGTATGAAACTCCACAGCCTGAACAGTCATTGTGACATGACTAAGGAGACTTCATATTAAAAGATCATATGTCCCTCTAAATCATTAAGTAATACATTATAAGTAATACATACAGTGAACTGTGAAAACTGTGCAATAGCATTCATTTCTATTCAATGTGCAATATATATGATATAGATATATATATATATATATATATAGATATATATATAGAGAGAACACACATAGGAGATATATATTAGATATATAGGATAGATAATATATATATATATATATAGATATATATATACACACACATATAGATACACACCCACACACACATTATATATATATATATATATATATATATATATATATATATATATATATATATATATATATACACACACACACACACACATATATATATATGTATATGTATATAGACACACACACACACATATATATATATACATATATATATATATATATATATATATATATATATACACACACACACACACACACATATATGTGTATATGTATGTATGTATATATATGTATGTATGTATATATATATATATATATATGTGTGTGTATGTATGTATGTATGTATGTATATGTCTATATGTGTTGTGTTCATTTTTGTATCTTTATTATTGTTTTTTGTTATTTCACTATTTATGTGTATATATGTATACATGAGCGAATGCGTATGTCTCACGTCTCTACACCCTTGTTATTCTTGCACATCGGAGACTGGAGAAACGCAATTTCGTTCAGATGTACACTCCCTGCTGTATAGTCTGAATGACAATAAAGTTCACTTTGACTTTGACTTGATTATTCAGATTATTAAAAATAATAATTATTCATTATGAATCGTATTCTAACGATACGTGTTCATTGTCCGGCGTTTAAAACCGGAAGTTAGTCTGCTGGTATACGAGAACCCGGAAGACAAGCATGCATAGAGCCTATACTCCAAGTCCACCTCATGCAGTGGATGGGCTTGCAAATCTGATCTAAGCCTTAAGTATTTTTCTGCTTATTGAACACAATCATGTGGTTCACCATCCACTGATTTAGGCAAATTCTCAGCTGGATTCACTGTGACACAACTCGCTAGGGTGACATCTTCCTGCTCTAAGAGCCTATGATAGTGTCTAAGGCTAGGCATAGTCAATGTGTATTTACCATAGTTCAAGAGATTTCCTATCTAGACTATGATGGGTAAGAATTGTCACTGGATATCCCATTGTGACAGAAGATGACTAATCGTACATTAACGAAACTCCCACCATTGATCTATAGAATAGCAGTAGAATAATAAGAAATAGGTTGTGGATTTGTTCCTGTACCTGTTGCCTGACAAAGACATGCATATTTGCTCCCAGTAGAAGTGGAGACATACAGCAAGAAATTCTTAGAATAATCTGGAAGTGCTAACACTGGAGCCTCTTGCAATCTCTGTTTGATCATCTCAAATGCTAAAAGACCATCCTATGTCCAGGAAAGATTAAAATAAAGTTGAGCATTTCCAGTATCTTTAATCATAGCTCTCAAAGGCCCTGTTAAACTAGCATAATCCTCTACCCATGCTGAGGTATAACCAGCAATACCAAGAAATGTCATCATCTTTCTAACTGTTCTAGGTTTTGCAGCCTTGCGAATAGCCTCTAACTGACTATCAGAAAAACTTCTGTGTCCCTGTGTTATAGTCTGACCCAAGTAAACTACCTTCTCCTGACAATATTGCAGCTTCTTTTGCAAAGCCTTGTGCCCCTTTTCTGCCAATATTAGTAACAACTTAACTGAGTCGTCTTGATGCATGCTCAATAATCCAGGCAAGAAAATCCCAGAAGTTGAATCTGTTCATCTGGACATAGATTTTGTCGGAGAAACGTTTCGTCACTCATCTAAGTGACTTCTTCAGTCTCAGCAGTCTGACACTGAGTCCTTATGGCGTGTTTCCTCATCTGGTGAACAAATAATAATATCATCCACATATTGAATTACCCTACTTTTTTAATATCTGATCTATCCCTGCCAAATCATGCTTCAACACTTTATTGAATATGTGAGGGCTATGTTTAAACCCTTGTGACAATCTCTTATACTCATAGAACTGTCCATTATAGGTGAACCCAAATAAACCTTGTCTTTCTTTACTAAGTGAAACACTGAAAAATGGACCACATAAATCTAACACTGTGAAATGTGCCGCATCTGAAGGAATCTGAGCTAACAAAGTATGTGGATCCGGCAAAATCAGCTACCACTTCATTTACTGCTCTCAAATCATGTACGAGGCGATAAGAATCATCTGGCTTCTTTACAGGCAACAAAGGCATGTTACACTGAGGATTGTGTTATCTTCAATACATCTGCTTTCAAATGTCATTCAATCTGTGGTTCAATCTCATTGAGTGCCTCGTCTTTCAATGGATACTGGTTCTTCCAAGGAAGTTTAACTCCAGGTCTGAGTTCAACTTTCACTGGTTGGGCTGACTTCACAAGTCCAATATCAGTACTATGCCGAGACCACAAACATTCTGGAACTTGTCGCAGCATCGCATCTCTTTGAGATTAAGTCCATTTTAGCACTGCAAATTGACTCATGAACCATCCGCACAGTTTGTGGCTGTCTCCGTCCTTGAGCAGAAATCATAATCTTAATAAATCACTGATCTTCACTCCTCCAAATGACAAGATTCTCTTTCAATGGCACATCATTCTGCCATCATTCCTTCTATATGCTTGTACTCATAGTCCTCAGACACTAACAAAGTCACATGGGGCACACTCATCTCAATATCAAACTCTTTATGCATATAATCATCTCTGTCAATCCTCACAGCTGCTCATTGTGGTCCCAGAATTAAACAGCACCACTGGAACCATCGATGGTGGCTGAATTGATTGGGGCTGAATCTGATTCGGCTGCGGCAATGGTAATGGTGGATTTAACGGAGACGGACTTTGTATAACCAGAGCTTGCTTCTTTTCCTTCTTTTTACTATCCCCCAGTTGGATCTGCATAAGTTTCTCTCTGAGAGTCTCTTGGTCCTGTTCTTTCTGTTCATGTTCCTTATTCCAAGACCAACAACCCCTGCCAGTTTACTCCTTACTGGTAGGGGCAGCCCCTTCTGTATTTTAACTCGCAAAATTGATTGCTCCATTTGGTTCAAATCCGGGTCATTTCCCGTAACATTTCTTCACACTTGATGGGCCCTTGACACATAGGCCCTCGGGTTTTCTGCCTGTCCCAGTGACTCAATAAGAATATTATCCAGATGTACCTTTGTCTCTCAGTGCTCTCCACACTCAACCTCTATTTGCAAAAAACAGCTCTGGATCATCCACAGCAGTCGCTACATACCAATTGAGTCTGGGTTTCTGTAGAATCTCCTCCATGCCTGGAACCCCAAAGAGGTTAGCCAAAAGTCTCTTAATATCTCCCATGGAAGGTTGCGTTCCTACCCTAACCTCTTCCAACTTCGAAATCCAAGGATGTGCTCCATCTTGAAGGGTTGGCAACTTCTCAAGTATATCTGACATATCTGTATTCTGCCAAGGCTTGTACTCCAAGCTCTGTCCTTGGATGACCACTGGACACATTCTCTCAGATGTCTTCCCTTTTCTTGAGCGCAGCGCATATTTCATGTTCGATTTTTGAGAGATTTCTTTATGCAACTATTTCCTCTCTATCTGCAGCTCTTCTAACTGATTCTCTAGAGCTTTCCGGTTTACTATTCTGTTGGTGCTATCCAAGAACGATAGGCATTCATCTATACTTCTTTCAACCTCTCTTAAAGCCCTCTTTCTGTCCTCATCTATCCTAGTACTAGATGTCCACAGAAAAAAAACCCTCTTGAAGACATAGGACCCTTACTTTCCAAATCATCATCACTGTCTCCACCCTCACTTTTTTTTTAAATCTCTCATCACCTGTATTTTCTCTCTTCCATTATCCTTCTTATAAACTTTCTTTTCTGCTTTTGTTAAAATCTGTCTAACAACGGGATCATATCCACCCAAAATTCTTTCTAGATCACTTTCTCCAAACTCCATCTTCCTAATTCTTAGTCCACTGTTCATGTCCATACGTGTCGTCTTATTCTTACTTTTACAAATTGGATACATCTTTATAATTGTGTCCACTTGTCCTGTTTCTATTATTTGGTTATCCTCATTTCTGATGTGATAATTGCCCTCCTGACTGATTACTGGGAGCTGAGGATAAATTTCCTCAGACTTCAATCCTTCTCATAAGGTGGGGGTTTCTTTACTGCTTCCATATATGAGAAAGGTACATTAATTTCTGCCATTAGTTTGTCTATTACTTTCACATTTCTTCCTATTTCTTCTACATCTCTATCTGTCTTATCCTTAGCAGCCTTTTTCAATTTCTGTCCCTCATTTTCAAACAACTGCAGAATACCTAGTTCATTCTTTACACTTTTCTCCCTTCTTTACTTTCTTTTGGCCTGCCTTATATGTGGATACAAGCACTTGCATTGTTCTAATTACTTCCATATTAATGGTCCCCTCTATTGGCCATGGTTGATCAATATCAGGCCAACGCTTATGCCATTTCTCCGACATCCTTCCGATACTTTTAAGTAAAGGATTATTCTTCTGTACCACATAAATTGGAGTGATTACTCTCAAACCTTTATTGTCCATTTTCGACATTGTATTGGCTTCCTTATTACTAACACTAAGACTACCCACTTAAAGCTATTTAGATTACATCTCCCTTCTATTTTTTGTTTTTTTTTCTAAACTACTATTTCACCACAGGTAATAAAAATAAAATAGACTTTCCAACTCCAGAGGAATCGAAAACATATTTATGTAATAGCTGTAACGATGATGCAAGCCTTCAGCTTGCATCCATCTTGTTTAGCTCCCCTTTCTTTCTCCTTCCTACCCAGCAGGCGGGGCTGTAGCCACCTGCTGGTCTGTCCTCTATATATAACCCTGTGCACTTTCTTGTCTGGCTTCCTCACTTCCTAGTTTGCCTTGGCTCCATGTGCTCCTTGTTCCTTCTTGCTGGTTTGTTCCCTTCTCTTTGTCTGGTTATTGTGTCTTAGCCTCTGCTCTTTAGTGTCAACTCCTGTTGTCTTTGTATTTCTAGTTCCGTGTTTAAGCTTTGTTTCTTGAGTAGTCTTTTTGTTGTTAGCCTTCCTTGTTTGTTAGCTTGTTCCATGTGTTAGATGTTTGTCATGTTACTTCTTGTTATTAGTTTATGTCTGTGTATGATTTTCACCATGCTCACTGTAAATAAATCTTCACCACTTGCACTTACGTGGGCCTCCTTGTTCCTACTTGTGCCAAAAGCATGACAGTAAGCCAGACCAGTTTAAGGACAGCGAGTATTTCCCCATAGCATGTGGTCAGAGTCCTCTGAGGATGAGTATCCTGAGGACTATTTAAAGTGGGAATACCAGCCCTCTTTAATTCAGCTCAGTCGGGACTCGGAATTGGAAATGTCCTGTGTAGCCAACCTTGAACTACAGTTTGTTTATTAATTACAATTTATTAATTAACATCAAATTTTTTTTTTAAATTTTATTAATTAAAAGGAAACGTTGGGGCCTGGTAGATCCGGAGACCAGTAAAAAAAGAAATTGATCAGTCTAGGTCTGAATAGTGAATTCCAAGTATATTTCTCGACCTTTGGTAAATGAAACTCTCACACCACGAGGTAAGTTCAAAAGCATATGACAAGTTTATTAACTACAAATAAGGCAATACCCACAGACTATCTGATGTAATGACCTATGTATCACAGAGTTACAATCATAAAATGACGGTAATCATGTATATATCACAGTACAGAAAACAGGAAATAGTGGCAAGCGGACATATCACAGTAATTAAAACCAGAAACCAAAATGACTCTACGGGCAACTAAGTGGTCGAAATGTATCTATCACGAGGAAGCGTTATAGACTAGTTGTATGGCAGTGACTTACTAGTGAAACAAATGATGCTGGTTCAGAACCGTATGTTGGAAACTACTTAGATGTAGGTACGTCTATGTCGAAGCGTGGTTTAGCTTAAAAGCAAGATTCAATAATCAGGGACCCAGATAAAACACACCAAGCGGTACTACTTGCCTCTTTGCGGGGACTCACGCGAAGAAGATGGAACGGAGCCGGGCTTCACCCTGTCGTCCGAGATCGCACGGAGGAACGGCAGCAGTCTCTCTTCCGATTGGACCGCGATGGTTCGGTGGAACTCGTGATGATCGGCTACCAGCCTTCGACTCGTGGAGCCACAGATGTGTTTAGGGCCTCGCTTCGGTTCGGCTTTCTTCCCTGCGTTGGTGGTCGGGGTCTACTGGATCTTGCAGGCATATAACTCAGATTTCCACCCTGGCCAGCGGTGAAGGTAGAGTTACAGCGTTAGCGTGCCACGAGCTTCGACAGACTGAGACGAGACGGTAGTCTAGTATGGAGGAGATCTTAGCTGGTTGGGTTTTCCTCTATTTCCTAATTCGGCGATACCGAACTTCTAAGACTGCTGGTTACATAAAGCTTAGAGTAAAAGTGAAACGCAGAAACTTCAACTTTACACACGAAAACTTAAAAGCAGACAAAAACAAAGACTGGAACTTTTCAGGAACAAAAGAACAAAAGAAGAGAGTGAGCCCTTTCGCGCTCAAACCTTTTGTATGTATCGGATGCGAGTGGCTAGAGGCGGGGCAACGGGGGTTTGTCCGAGACTGAGCCAGTGAGAGTCTGACTCGTCATTAAACCCCTCCTTTCGTGGATATGTCTGCTAATTTCACCATAGGTCAGTAGGTGTCGCTACAGACCATAACTTGGAGTAATATTTTCCTACATACCGAGGACATCAAAAAATCGTCACCAAGAAAGAATAAAAATCCTCACGTTATAAGTGGGGTTGAGGTAAACTAGAACATAGTTTAAGTCATTCTAACTACAATACATGCATTCGCTATACTTTATCTAAACAATAATACGATCGATACAAGGTGTAGAAAATGGTAAATCTAAATAACTTAATTTTTGTTCTGTCATAAGTATGAGTAAGTATTAAAAACCGAGCGGTCAATACATATAGATAATTATGCTATCATTTCTATATATATTGTAATGATCAGCACAACACAACGGGACCGTATTACATACAGAACGGTCACAATACTAAGACATTAACTAAGTATATATGGAGATACTTGACAATCAGTACATGCACATACATGTGTTTATAAAGGGGGAATACGATGGGCACAGGTTATCTGGCTCTCCAAGTCAGAGCCCCAATTTGGTAGGTTCGAGAAGAGGTCGATGCCGATGAGCTATCAATTGCTGAGGAGTCTGTTGACCAGATGTTGTCCCACTACATTCCAACAGTCACAAGGTTTTATGGCTTGACTAGGGTTGAAACAGAGGGCACTGAAACTTGGGGAAACTGTAATCCAGCTATTAACGCTACATTCCCCCCTGTGGACGAAGTTGAGGTTACAGCAGACTTCGGCCATCTTCGGACGATGATAGCTGCAGATGACAGGTAACAAACAAGCAATACCACTTCTATGTACTTAATCTGGGTCCCCCCTGATGATTCGAAAATAGATGTAGTGTAGGTGTGGTGCCTAGATTTTTACTTAGTGGGGAACGGAATTGAGCAATACGTAAGCAGTTATTCTTGGGAGTTCTAGGATGGCAGGTCCGAGACTTTCGTCGGCGTGTGTCTGCGTGCTAGAGGTGTCATCCCTGTCTGCCTTCTTACATCTGACCAGCCTGATCATCCTATTATCTTGTTCTGCAATTCTCGGGTGCGTCTGAGGTACAGGTATGCAGCTCCACAGATTATGAGGTACCCTAGGCCAATAGTGACTACCAGAATGGTGTCGGCGACCGACCAGGAATAGGTGAACGGGGGTCGCGGTGTTGCGGAGTCAAGAGTAATTTCTTTGAGTACGTTATCAACAGGGGCCACATCAATGGTTTGGGTCCCATCATATTGGACTCGCATGAGAGTATCTGCTCCCAAGTCGAGAGTATGTTTCGCGAAAAAATCAGATAGTTCGATAACTGTCGTATTGGTCTGGTCTGAGGTGGTACAAAGCCAGGTCCTGGATGTGAAGAATTGCGTTACTGGGTACTTTGACCCAAAAGGTTTGGTTAGGTAGAGGAATGCGGTCAGCGGTGTCGTGTTGGTCATATGTTAGGAGGGCTTCCTTTGCCGGAGTATTGACCAACCAACGACTTCCGACAATTTCGGCTTGAGTCTCGGTTAGTTGGTACCGGGGGGTAGCTGTAATCGAGAACTGAGAGTCGCTCACCATGGGCTTAAGGCCACAGATACCATTAACACTGTCCCGGATGAAGGGTTTACTGGGACACAGATAATGGATCTCTTTGGTCAGGGTGCACATACGTAAATTTGGGACCAGATATAATCCGGGGCGATCATCATGGTAGGCTACGACCGGGGGTGTTTGTACCTTTACGTGAGTCTTGTCTTGCCAGAAACCAACATTCACCACATCTTTTAACCTATAGATGTTTCCAACCAACACGATGGGTAAATTGACAAGGAAAGCTAATTCACAGTCCTGTGGATTAACATACAACGGTACTGCGCTGCCCAATGTGTAGGCTAGATGGGCTTGAAGGTCCGTGACCTTCTCACTAGTTGCTGTGGATAGGAGGTCCTGCACTAAGGAGAGGGGTACCAGATAAGCGAGGATCCTACCCATGGCTAGGCTATCCACTGAGGAACCGATTTCCCGAAGCATGTCGGACATTAGAATGGACATTAGTTGGATGTGAGCATAATCTGCCTGAAATACGGAGATAAGGGAGTTTACGGTCCGAATGGTTTTATTCAGAGCGACGCTGTGGGTGTTAAGCACTAAGACGGTGCCGCGTAGTGTTTGTCCAGTCGTTTTCAGTTGGGTTTGTTGCTTGAACATTTGGGTTCTTATATCAGGAATTTCGGATTGCAATTCTCCGATATGCCGCTTAACGGTAGCTAGACTGACGGCATTGTCAGCTGAGGTCCCAAGGCCAAAGAGGGACCCGATAGCGGCGGCTGCAGACAGCAGTCCACCGATGAACCTTTTGGAACGTTGGGGTGTGCCACTCAGTTCTTCCCGAGTGACCGTGAACTTCTGGAGTTGTTGTAGCATGTGAGAAATGTCTGCTTCAGCATGTTTGATGGTGTCCATGGTCCACCTGCTTCCGGCCCAGTCAGTTAGTTTAGCTGTGACGGTGACATTTTTCCTACATACCTTGCCCGGGTTTAACCTGACAAACACTTTCTGCGTGTGCAACTGACAGTTAGTGATCAGTAGTCCGTGTTGCTCCCTCAATACGGTCCCCGAGCTTGGTCCGGGTTCGACAATCTCGGAGGGGTCGGTGGCAGTGAGTACCTTGAGGGTCAGGAATATTAGCAGCCAGATCATCCTGAAGCGAGAGGTGGATATAGTTAGGATCTTGATTTGAATTCTATGAGGAGGGAGTCCCCCTAAGGATGTGTTGGTTTGGGGACAACCCCCGACTATGTTAACAGTTTTCTTTGATTTAGCCACTAATGAATTGCGTAGGGTTGATACTAATGTTAAGAATCACTATTTTCCAATTGTCTGATTTGTTGTCTACCTGAGTTGGACTATCGGCTAGTTATGATACCGATTAAATGAACCGAACACAGCGACGTGTGATTAATCCTATAATACTGATTCACCAGACCGTGATTAGTAGACACCCTGGAGTGTCCACGGATTTGCAACCGTTTATGACCTAACTGGGATGTCAGCATCCCCGATTAATCCCATGGGGGTTCCTTTGTGAGGTTTGATCTGGTTACGCTGAACCCATTTAAAGACCGGTTCTCTACGACCTTTGCTAATCTTGATCGGATACACGACCGATGACAGCTTGTCTATAATCAAGTGAGGACCTCCCCAACGGGGCAGGAACTTCCGGCCTATCGTTCCAGGTCCTGGCCCTCCGGTGGCCTGGATGAAGTTATAGTACCACACCTTGTCACCAACCTGAAGTTCATCGCTTGATGCCTTCTGATCATAGTATGCCTTGCGTCCCTCAGCGCTTTTCTCCAAGTGTTGTTGAGCGAACGCAAAGATGGCCCTGAGGTGTGCGTGTAGGTCAGTCATGTACTGGTGAGTAGTATAAGCGGTTGCAATACTGGCTTCGCCCGGTTGATACAGTAAGTGCAGAGGAAGGGTCATTTGTCTACCCGTCATCAGTTCAAAGCGGGAGACTCCGGTGGCCTCATGGGGTGTGGCTCGGATGGCCATCAACACTAGAGGTAACTTGACATCCCAATCCCTGTGGTTGGATGCTACATACTTTTTTAGAATGTGGACAACCTCGATTTGCACGCTCCACTTGGCCAGAGGCCTGAGGATGGTGACTGATGTGAAAGTTGGCTTTCACTCCGAGTAGTTGCCACAGTTGTTTCATGACATCTGCCGTGAAATGTGTGCCTGTCTGTCTGAGTTAACATGGCTGGGCAGACCAAATCGAGAAAAAATGTGATTCATGAGTAGGTAAGCTGTGATTTGGGCAGTGTCATTGGTGGCTGGCAAGCACTCTAGCCACTTAGTGAATGCACACGTGACCGTGAGGAAGTATTTGTTGCCTCTGGTTGATTTGGTGAGTGGGCCGACCCAATCAATCTGTAGGTCTGACCAGGGGAACGCTATTCCTCTCTTCTGTAAAGGGGCCCTATGAATTGGTTTTGACGGCTGAAATTGACAGCATACCAGGCAACCCTTGATGTATTCAGCAACATCTTTTTTCATGTGGGGCCAGTATGCCACTTGTTGAAGTGCCTGATATGTTGCTTTAACGCCTTTGTGGCCCGCGCATGGAGAGTCATGGGCATATGATAGCATTACCCCCCTGTGGCACCATGGTACCACGAACGCTTGCGGAGAGTGGACCTCGGGGCCATGGACTAACAGGCCCTTGATGACCCGTATCATGACGCGCGGGCATCATGTAAATGGCGTAGGTCCGGATCAGAGGCTAGATCTGTGACTGGGATAGCGTGAGAGGCAGGGTCCGTTAGGTAGAGGAGCATACGAGCGACGGCCAGATCACGGGATTGAAGCAAAATTAAGTCTGTATCGGACAGCGCAGGAGCCACGGAAACCGAAGGTGGGTCCGGGGTGTTTGCCGATGCCGCTGCACGCGCTCGGGTAACAGCATAGACCATCGGTCTGGGTGGTGCCGGGGTTGGATCAGGTGGGTTATAGCTAGACTCGAGGGTCCAGGGGATACCAGTCAGGGCTCCCCGTTTGGCTAACGTATCGGCCTGATTGTTCAGCATTCTATCCTGCCCGGGGGACCCGAGAGTGTCCTTTCACCTTCTTCCAGTAGATCAGCATGTTATCACTGTCTACCAGGCGCTCGCAATTCGCGAATAATTATTTGTGTTTGACCGGTTTTTTGTTTGCAGTGACAAAGCCACTGGCTCAGACGCGCATAGTTCGAGTCAGTACAGATCACCAGGGTTTTGACTTCTCGTTTCACAGCTAACTGGAGGGTAATCAGTATGCTTGCTAGTTCGGCGTACTGAGACGATTGGGCGCCCAGATAGAATTTTTGGGGTTTATAAGGTGTATTGTTCACCCATACAATGCCTACACCCGCACGCATTGTGGTTTTTGTGGGATGGCAGGAGCATCCATCCACATATGCAGTGATCATGTCCTTGCAGACATTTGAGTCAAAGTAATGGTGATTAGTCAGTGAGGGCAGCCGGTCTTGTGTAGCAGACGGGGCCACAGTTGGGGCATCGTCCTGGCATGTTTGACAGCTTGCGAGGCCTCAAGTTTTGTGCGTACCGTACTTCCACATCAAAGCTCTGTAGAGCCATCAACCATGATGCCACCCGAGCGTTAGTTACCGTGCCTTCCCTAATGCGTTGACTGTTGAGGAAGGTCACCGGTTGGTGGTGGGTTTCAACAATTACCTTTTGGTCACCTAGATAGTGGAAGAAATGTTTAACCGCCCATACCGTGGAGAGGAATGCTTTCTCGCAGTTGGTGAATTTGCGTTCTGGGCCTGTCAGAGTTTTGCTTGCATACGCCACTACCCATTTATCTTGGTCATGGATTTGGTACAGGCCGGCGCTAACGCAGTGACTCGAGAACCCAGCTTCGAGATGGAAGTTCTTGTTATGATCCGGGTATGCCAGACAGGGTGCCGAGCATAGTTTATCTTTCAAGGCTTGCATGGCTTGCCCTTGGGGTGCTTCCCAAATGAATGGGGCCCCTTTTTTTAATAGGTCATACAGGGGTTTGTCTAAGTCAGCATAGTTCTCGATAAACTGCCGGGAGTAGTTACAGACTCCCAGGAAGCTACGAAGTTCGGAGACATTAGAGGGTGCTTTAATGTCTCTGACGCCCTGCACCCGGCTCACCTGCGGTCTTACTCCCTCGGCTCCCACTAGAAGACCCACGTAATTTACGTTCGTTTTACACCACTGGCATTTGGACAAAGAAATCTTTTCGCCTGCCGCCGTTAGTTGACCAAGCACATGATCAATCTCTGTCAGGTGAGTGTTTAGGGTTGGATTACGCATCAAGACGTCATCTACATATATGAGGGTGCCCCTTTCACGGGCATCATGGCATACTTTGTTCAGGAAGACATTAAATTCCGCCCGTGAGTTAGCATACCCGAACGGGCATCGAGTGAACGTGTACTGTGTACCCATGAAAGTAAAAGCCAGCTTGTGTTGGTCTGCCTTGTGGACTGGAATGGTCCAGAACCCTGATGCCACATCAATCGTTAAGACATATTTGGCATCCCTGACTTTGGGAAGCTCCTGCTCCAGCTGTGTCATAGGCCATCGGGAGAGGGGGACTTGTTGATTTAGTTTACGGTAATAAATGGTCAGTCGCCACTTGCCATTTGGTTTAATTACCGGCCAAAGCGGGGCGGAGTAGGTGCTGTTGCAAGGGCGGACGATGCCCCTTTCCAACAGATTATCAATGATTTCCTGCACTGGTTCGTATGCTGCTAACGGAATTTTGTACTGACGTACATAAGCCGGTCGTGCCCCAGAGACTGTCTGAATGCGCACTGTGTGGATTGTGGTTAATCCACAATCTAGGGAATCTTGGGCAAACGAGTGTCGGTATTTTAGGAGGATCTCCCTGAGTTTCTCGCGTTCTTGGTCTGTCTGTAGGGCGTCAGCCTCGTTTAATAATTGGCTGATTTGTGCTGCAAATTCCGGGTACGGTTCATCGTCTAAACAGGGCGGTGTTACCACTGACCGCCCTGAATGTGTAGATGTGGCTGCCAAGGTTATTTCAGGTGCCGAATCTATAGTGAGGACAGACACTGATTGTACAGTCATCAGTTGGCTGTCTGTGAGGTCAACTCGCCATGCCGAGTCACCGTCAATCAGGGTTGAGAAGATGGTGATTGACCTTGCGGGTTTCGTATATACGCTTTTTGCTTCGAGCTGGTCAAGGAGCAATGTACGGGGAATAGGCCCTATCACGGGGACCCGGAGCTCAAAATCATGGAATTTCATGCTAATGAGCCAACCCAGAGGCTTTTGGTATCGCGATGTCCTCCGTACTGTCATTGTGTACCAGTAGGTAGACCAACTGCGCAGTTCCATGATAGCGGTAGCATCTATGGACAGACCTAGGTTGAAGAGCCTAGGTAATGGTTGAAAAACAGCCAAGGAATGACTCAGGCGTTGGCCCGGTCGGATGTTTAGGCATATTGATACGTCCTTGGTCTTGGCAGGTATGACAGCGGCCTGCTCGTTAATGACCTGACAGGCTTCAGGTATGGTCTGTCCTGAGCTCAGATTTTCAGGGTCAAGGCAATCACAATCTCCCTGAGCTTGGGTCAATGACCAAAGGACGTGGTTGATGGTGTCTACATGGACATCTAACCTAACTAGGATATCACTGCCAATGTAAACAGCGTGTGGGAGGGCGCGGACGACTAGAAATAAGTGTGTTAGCTCTTTCCGGTTCCAGCGGACTCTTACCGCGCAGGTGCCATTTGCCATTTTGGTCACCTGTGGTACGGGGTCAAGGGGAAACCGATGAGAGCCTTTGGTAAACCAAAGGTCAGTTTTGGCCTCGACTAGGGTGTCAAATAGTGCTTGACTGATTGCCGACTTGTCGGACCATAGTGCCAGAACCGAGTCCTGGACATGGGCGTCCTCCAGTAGGAGACCATTTACAATTTGTGGACAGTACTCATCGGTCGCATCGGGCTTTGGTCAGAGAAGAACACAGGAAGGTGGTCTCGTTGTTCTAGCAGTTCGCCGGGGGCCAGGAAGGTTCTGACGTAAGGTCAGTAGACT
The DNA here is from genome assembly GCA_025084515.1 of Ancistrus triradiatus. NCBI lineage: Eukaryota > Metazoa > Chordata > Actinopteri > Siluriformes > Loricariidae > Ancistrus > Ancistrus triradiatus. The sequence continues at coordinate 138,931 of JAJAGP010001741.1, forward strand.
CCCATTGTTCCCCATCGTCATCAATTGTACCTTGTACACTTAACGAGCTGTTGGGTGTAGGGATGGTGGTTCGGAATACATGACATTGTGGTTCTACATTGAGTGGGTGAGCGACAGGCAAAGGTTCTCGAACTTGAGTCCAAAATTTCAACCGTTTAAAATCGATTAGTGGTTCGAATCGGTTTAGGAGGTCCTTGCCAAGGAGAAGCGGGACAGTTTCCAGCGAGAAAACGTGTACAGGGTGGACGACGCTCATAGGTCCAATGGTGAGGTGGACTAGGGCCATTGATGTTATGGTAATGCCGGTGTGGGAATAGGGTTGTATGTCGAGAGAGCAGGGGTGTAACTGTAATTCTCGATTAGCTTGACGGGCTGTAGATCTCACTTGATTGAAAAGGGTAGCTGACATTAAGGTGATGTCGGCTGCCGTGTCTAAGAGCGCGTCATGGGTGATGCCCTGCTCGAGGGTGGTGGAAATGTAAAATTTTCGCTCCACACCCTTCTCGGTTAAGTGACCGAGTAGTTTGTAAAAAGAGGGCTCTTCGGGGATTGCTGGTGCATCCTCCTGAGAGCAGTCTTCCTTGGGGGCTAGCTGGACCACTAACACGGCACTAGGGGGAATAGAGTGTTCTCCCCCCTGTAGTGGCTGATCAATCAAGTCGTTTGACCCGACCAGCGTCTGGTGGGGGCCTGGGGCAGCAGGTGTAATCTCATCAGACCTGGAGAAGCAATCTCCCTTTGTTTCCTTCTGGCCTGACACAGGTTGAACAGGTGATTCAGAGAAGGTAGAGGTGAGGGAGAACAGATCGGCTTTTTGGTTGTCGCCCTGGCGCATATTGTCTATCACTTTCTTTAGGGTTTCTAAGTCTTCCTGACTGAATTGGACCGTTTTAGAGTTGTTCTTTTTGTTGTGATCCCTATCTTGAGCTGGATTTGTTTTGACCCTTTCTTCAGCATTTCCCTGAGGGAATGGCGGTCGCCTGGGGTTGCCCCGGTGGACAATTGTCCCATCGTCCAGCATGCCCTTGGTGTTCTCGGGTCTGATGGGTTTTCCGTTGATCGGGAGGGTATCGATCGTGGCGATACCTTGGGGGACCCTGACCTGGGTCCGAGGGAACATGATCCCGACTGCGGTCTGGCCATTGTGGTTTAGGGTACCTGTGGCGTCGATGGTTTTGTTGAGACTGAGGACTTTCCTGTCTCCGTTTTGGGCCCTGGGTCTGGTTGGGTCCCGAGGCTGGATCTGCTTTTTCCGATCCCGAGGCCCCTTCCAGTTCTAAAGGTAAGGATGTGGTATCGAGACTCAATACGCTAGGAGGGTTTCCCCGCTTATTGGCAGTTTGTTGGCATTTAACGAACCCTTTTAAGGCCAAGTCACGCAGTTCTTTACTGTTTAACGTGCGTGGGCAAGCTGAGAAGCCTAGATAATAGCTGGTACTGGGATGGAGGTTTTGGACAAACAATGATTTGAAATTCAAATCTTCCTCCATACCTGGTTGGTTGTTGAAACCAAAATAGGCTTGGCGCAAACGATGGTAATAAACCTGTGGGGACTCCTGCCTACCCTGTCTGACAGAGAGAGCTGCGCCAGCCCATTCTGTGTGAGAGGATTAGAGAACTCCTCCTCCAAGGCCCTGCACAGTAAATGATAGTTTTTTCGGACATAGTCCGGCTGGCGCGTGATGAAACTACTAACTTCCCGGTTTGAGGTTACTCGGATTAAATAAATTCGATCATCTACCATAGCCAGGGGGAATTTTCGCAGACAAAACTCAATATCATTTATGTATGTGTTGACATCATTAGCGCAACCTGGTGTAGGCTCGAACAGAGTTATATTGTGGGCAATTTTGTCGAGATCCCTGTCAGTCGGGCCTTGAGTGTAGCGGGAGGAGGGGTCCCGCCCTCGTGGGGAAGTTATCCGAGCATGATCAGGAGACTCTCTCCTGGTTCTAGGGGAAAAATCGGATGTAGGAGCAACCCTGGGAGTGTAATCTCGCTCCGGGTCATAACAGGGTACAGTTTGTACACCTGTTGGTTGGTCAGGGCGCGTATTGGGGGCATATCGTAGTCCACTTTGGACATCCAGGAATTTTTCCCTCGTACCATTCGGTGGTGTTGAGTCATTTCCCAGGTTTAACTTTACCTCGGTCAGCTCACACTCTACTTTCAATTGTTGACGATGACATGCGGCTAGCTCATTCCTAGCTTTTACCATTTTGTGCCTCATCCTGACGTTCAGTTAAATGTGCTATTTTGTTCTGAGCTCGGCTTAGCAGACCGGAGGCCTCCTGGACCTGTTGTTGTAGTTGGGCAGTAACGGCTTCGGCCGCATCTAATTCCCGATTGTATTTTGACATGGCACCCTCTAATCCTTTAATTTTATTACATTGGTTTGTATCGCGTTGTTCAAAGGCCAGGCACCTGGCATTGACCTGCTCCAGTGCGGCGGAGCGATTCTTGGACTCGACTATCTGTAGGACAACCAACTTCATGGCTAGTTGAGATGCCTCTTTACTTTTAAAATCCGTGCTTAGATATTCAATCAGACAGGTCTCCCTTAGTGACTCAAGTTCATCTGGGTCACTCTCTTGGGTGGTTTTTAAGTAGTCTGGCACTAATGAACGAGTAAATTCTAGCAATGCAGACTCAACATCCTCATTAGTGTCTTCAACACTGGGGGAATCTGATCGTGGCTCAGCGGCCAATTTGTTAGCTAGTGCGTAGTTTATGACGATTGGGTTTACAGGTCGGATAGGTACACTGCATGAAAGGGGAAGGGGTTTTACTGTATTTGAGTAAGCTGTATTTTATTTGTTTATTCGCCAAAAAAAAAAAAAAAAATTATTATAGAGGAAAAAGAAAAAAAAAATTACTTATGGATAAAAAAAAATAAATTAAAAAAATTAAATTTTTTTTTATTTTTTATGAGCGAATAAACAAACAAACAGCAAACAGTAAACTTATTAAATTTACGGCAGCTAAATTGTGTTATAATAATGCTTCTTAAACATTATAGTGATTAACAAAAACAGTCACTATTAAAATAATGAAACCGCATATAGGTCACTATTAGTAAAAGGATAAGTTATCTCAACTTTACTCAATGAGCTTCAGTAAGTTCACAGTATACATGCATAAGTTTCTTAAGTCTGCAGTGCTTCAGCAACACTGGGTAATTATTCCTGAGTTGCTCACTCAAGATGGGCACCGCCCTTCGAAAGACGTTCGATTCTTTGAATGATTTCGCTCACTCACTGTCCAGACAGAGCTGGAGTATTTTCACTCAGGGCGAGTTTATTAGAAGCACAGGACACGGTGCACAGCCGTGGCTTTCTGTTCACAACAGCTTACTTTTATGCTGCGTTTATAAGTACAACCGTATCATGACGGGGTCTTATGATTTTAAAGACTCCCCTATCACACGTGACGCCGACAAAGTAGTTAGCTACGCTACTTTTTAGCACGGGGAGGCCGAATGTATTTTAATTCTCTCGAGACTCGGAGTAAAATTAAAAATACAATTCGGGACGTATATACACGATTATGGAAACTCGCAAAAATCGGTTCTTACGTCTTATAGGCCTTAATTTTAATATAACAAGCGTTCGGATACGCTATGCATGCATCAGTAGTTATGACTTATTTAGTAACGCAATTCTTAACAATGGTACCTTTTGATATACAGCGCACGGCGGCGCATACAAAACACGCAGAAAAAGACACAAAAAGCAGTTTAGATTGCAAACACGCTCGGTGGCGTTTTCCTTTCTTCACAAAAACACAACAGCAGCAATTCAAACTTTGTAACCAACTTTCCACAGACCACAATAACTTTCCAATCACCTGCAGACGCTCATGCCTGTTTGCACCCAAGTAAGGCTCTTGTAAATACAGAACGCTATGCCCACGTGGTTTTGAAATTGCTGCATAGAGTAAGAGTTATTCATTCATAAGGTCGATTTCACTTGCCTCACACGGGTAGCACCAATTATGTAGCAAACCTTGTACTACAGTTTGTTTATTAATTTTAATTAATTACAATTTATTAATTAACATCAAAAAATTTATTAAATTTTATTAATTAAAAGGAAACGGAGCACCACCGGATCGTTGGGGCCTGGTAGATCCGGAGACCAGTAAAAAAAGAAATTGATCAGTCTAGGTCTGAATAGTGAATTCCAAGTATATTTCTCGACCTTGGTAAATGAAACTCTCACACCACGAGGTAAGTTCAAAAGCATATGACAAGTTTATTAACTACAAATAAGGCAATACCCACAGACTATCTGATGTAATGACCTATGTATCACAGAGTTACAATCATAAAATGACGGTAATCATGTATATATCACAGTACAGAAAACAGGAAATAGTGGCAAGCGGACATATCACAGTAATTAAAACCAGAAACCAAAATGACTCTATGGGCAACTAAGTGGTCGAAATGTATCTATCACGAGGAAGCGACTAGTAGACTAGTTGTATGGCAGTGACTCACTAGTGAAACAAATTATGCTGGTTCAGAACCGTATGTTGGAAACTACTTAGATGTAGGTACGTCTATGTCGAAGCGTGGTTTAGCTTAAAAGCAAGATTCAATAATCAGGGACCCAGATAAAACACACCAAGCGGTACTACTTGCCTCTTTGCGGGGACTCACGCGAAGAAGATGGAACGGAGCCGGGCTTCAGCCTGTCGTCCGAGATCGCACGGAGGAACGGCAGCAGTCTCTCTTCCGATTGGACCGCGATGGTTCGGTGGAACTCGTGATGATCGGCTACCAGCCTTCGACTCGTGGAGCCACAGATGTGTTTAGGGCCTCGCTTCGGTTCGGCTTTCTTTCCTGCGTTGGTGGTCGGGGTCTACCGGATCTAGACTTGCAGGCATATAACTCAGATTTCCACCCTGGCCAGCTGTGAAGGTAGAGTTACAGCGTTAGCGTGCCACGAGCTTCGACAGACTGAGACGAGACGGTAGTCTAGTATGGAGGAGATCTTAGCTGGTTGGGTTTTCCTCTATTTCCTAATTCGGCGATACCGAACTTCTAAGACTGCTGGTTACATAAAGCTTAGAGTAAAAGTGAAACGCAGAAACTTCAACTTTAAACACGAAAACTTAAAAGCAGACAAAAACAAAGACTGGAACTTTTCTGGAACAAAAGAAGAGAGTGAGCCCTTTCGCGCTCAAACCTTTTGTACGTATCGGACGCGAGTGGCTAGAGGCGGGGCAACGGGGGTTTGTCCGAGACTGAGCCAGTGAGAGTCTGACTCGTCATTAAACCCCTCCTTTCGTGGATATGTCTGCTAATTTCACCATAGGTCAGTAGGTGTCGCTACAGACCATAACTTGGAGTAATATTTTCCTACATACCGAGGACATCTAAAAGCGTCACCAAGAAAGAATAAAAATCCTCACGTTATAAGTGGGGTTGAGGTACCTTGAATTCATAAACTAGAACATAGTTTAAGTCATTCTAACTACAATACATGCATTCGCTATACTTTATCTAAACAACAATACGATCGATACAAGGTGTAGAAAATGGTAAATCTAAATAACTTAATTTTTGTTCTGTCATAAGTACGAGTAAGTATTAAAAACTCGAGCGGTCAATACATATGGATAACTACGCTATCATTTCATATTGTAATAATATATCTTATCTTATCTAATCATATATCTAATCATATATATTGTAATGATCAGCACAACACAACGGGACCGTATTATATACAGAACGGTCACTATACTAAGACATTAACTAAGTATATATGGAGATACTTGACAATCAGTACATGCACAAACATGTGTTTATAAAGGAGGAATACGATGAATACCCCAATCAATTTTCACTGGATAGATAGTTGCGTACAGGTGTGTTCGGACTCATTATGGAGCGGTTCTCAAGCTTTTTAACCAAGTGTCTTTGTTTCTTTGTGAAGATGATCTGTTCCCAATGAACATGTAATGCTTTTATTAAACGTGTCTTTAGACGAACGCTGGAATCCTTTTCGATCGTAAATCTCCAGAGGTGTCCTCCTGGCGCCAGGCTGAGGAAAGTCGTAAAGTGACCATCAAGGGAGAGCCCATATTTTCCTTTAGCGAGATTAGGGCCGATTCCTCTTGGGAGAAGGTGAATCTGGGGTGACTTGTCAGAAATCCTGTTAAGGCTACACATTGGGTTATTTTATGATGGTTGGGGGTGGCACAGGTTATCTGGCTCTCCAAGTCAGAGCCCCAATTTGGTGGGTTCGAGAAGAGGTCGATGCCGATGACCTATCAGTTGCTGAGGAGTCTGTTGACCAGATGTTGTCCCATTACATTCCAACAGTCACAAGGTTTTATGGCTTGACCAGGGTTGAAACAGAGGGCACTGAGACTTGGGGAAACTGTAATCTAGCTATTAACGCTACACCTGTCCGGCTGTAACCCTCCAAAATGCAGCCAGGAAGCACCGCCTTAAGTGGAGGACCACGCCTGCTAGCTCAGCACCCGAGCCCACGCCCGCTACATCAACGCCAATGCCAGCACTCGCTAACTCAGCGCCTGACCTCACGTCCGCTAGCTCGACGCTGGAGACCACGCCTGCTAGCACCAGCTCTGGTCACAGCTAGCCAGCCACATGCTGGATCCCCCTCTCGCCAGCTGTTCGAAAATCCCCTGGGTCAAGCAGGATTCGGCACTCTCCAGCCCCACCCACAGGCCCGCATCCCCATGTTCACTCCTGACCCCAGCTCACCTGGCCTTGGCTCAGATCCAGCAGGTACTTAAAGGGGTCTTGGGATCAGTACAGACTGCCCAAGAGGCGGTGGGGTTTGCGGTGCAAATTGTGGAGACGCTTGGGCAAGAGAGACTTATTGTGGACTTACGGGCTGTGCTGGGAGCTGTGGATTCAGCAGTCACACAGGGACTTGCGATAGCTGGCCCGTCTCATCACCTTCACTTCCAGAGGCCGTCCGCTCCAGTGAGGTCCTTCCAGAGGCAGTCCGCTCCAGTGAGGCCCTTCCAGAAGAAGTCCGCTCCAGTGAGGCCCTTCCAGAAGAAGTCCGCTCCAGTGAGGCCCTTTCAGAAGAAGTCTGCTCCAGTGAGGCCCTTCCAGAGGCTTTCCGCTCCAGTGAGGCCCTTCCAGAGGCGGTCCAGAGCGCGCCCGCCCTGGAGGAGGTCCAGAGTGCGCCCGCCCCGGAGGAGGACCAGAGCGCATCACCTGCCTCTGAGCTGGAGTCGTGGGTTCGTGATGAGGACTTCACTCGACAGCAACTTGCCGGCAACCTGCTCAGCCAGCAGCCCGATGGCGACCCCGCTCGCCAGCAGCCCGAAGGTGACCCCTGCCCAGGTTAACGTTGCCCCTGGGGAGCTTGTTCCATGTGTTAGATGTTTGTCGTGTTACCTCTTGTTATTAGGTTATGTCTGTGTATGATTTTCACCATGCTCACTGTAAATAAATCTTCACCACTTGCACTTACGTCCGCCTCCTTGTTCCTTCCGAGCCAAAAGTGTGACAATAGTAAGTCACAATACTAAATTAACACCAAACACACAAATAATGCATCCAATTGCAAGTAAAAGTTACGAAAATATCCTGCAAATAAAAGCAGCTCCAGTCCCTCATAAAATTAAAACCACGCACTCCCGCAAGGGACAAACTATCACCAAATGTATAACTATTTGCAGCAAAACAATCACCTATTTAACACCCAATGCTCACAGCCATTCACCTCAAATTATCTTCAATCTCCAACACAGCTCAAATCAGAATAAACCATGCTCAGACAAAAAAAACTCACATTCGCAGCTCTCAACAGAAATTATCAAATAATTATAGTCCATGAATTTAGTAAACACTTTAGTTGGTCAGTCTGTTGCCAAGCCTCTCTGTTAAATGACTATAGCATAGAACATTATTGACCCCGATTTGAGAAATATTCTTATAATGTCCTATAGGTGAGAACAAACTAAATGTGTATCATCAGTAATGATTATAACTCAGCATACATGCAGGTATTTGGTAAAAGAGGTTATGAATAAAACCGCAGTGGCCTTGTTCAGATGGATTTAGATTTGTTCAGATGGGGCGTCAGCAAACTTTGATCCATGTGATGCAATGACCAGTCGCCTGCTCGTCTGGCTCCTCCTCCACTTTTCTCCCTAACTCTCACACACCATACATGAATGAGAAACACATGAGACGTCAATATCATGTAAGCTCACAAGGTTCTTATAACAGCACAACGAGCAATTCAATATATACTGCTCAAAAAATAAAGGGAACAGTTAAACAACACAATATAACTACAAGTGTTCCCTTTATTTTTTTGAGCAATATAGTTTACACCCTTTGTCCACCAACACTTGGTTAATTTTCAGCTACAATAAATGCTTTAGTCCTTTAAACACCAAGTTGTAATTTCAAACTATACATCATTAGCATCAAAATGTTTGAAAAGTTTATTTCACTCTAAAAACATCTTAAATCTTCTACCAATACTAATCTCTCTATTTCTCTTCAAAATAACAACCGTCCTTCTTAAGGGCTTATAAGAATTTTCCAAGTTAAACTGTCCTCTGAAAAGGAGGCTCATAAAATGCCACCAAACAAATCCCCTTCAAACGCTCATAAATTTCTTCCAAATTTGTTATTTTTTTAAGTCCCCATTGCTTTGGCTCCTATTGTTTCATTTATCAATTTTATTTTAAAATCCTCTTACCAAGGCTAATGTGTTTATCAGATTGAAAACGTCCTCCCGAAAGAGGCTCATAGGAGTTAAAATTAAAAGACAAAAATATTTTCTTATAAACTACTAAATCTCCAATTCTTAACCATAACCTATACACAACCCCTGGCAAAAAGTATGGAATCACCAGTCTTGGATGAGCACTCACTCAGACATTTCATTCTGTAAAACAAACTCAGATCAAAAACATGATACAATAATAAGGTCATTCCAAAGTGCAACTTGTTGGCTTTCAGAACACTCAAAGAAATGAAGAGAAAACATTGTGGAAGTCAGTGAATGTTACTTTTATTGACCAAGCACAGGGAAAAAAATATGGAATCACTCAATTCTGAGGAAAAAAATATGGAATCACTCAAATTGAGTAGAAAATAAGGACACACCCAGTCAATTTCCTTTCCCTAAATGGACCCCTGCCTCAGAGTAGATCTGCTCGTTAGTCTGCAGTTAAAAACACCTGCAGTCTTGACACCTTGGAGGGCTGCTGGACGAAGTGGAGTGGCAAGAACCATGGCTCCAACAAGAGAAATGTCTCTTGAAACAAAAGAGAGGATTGTGAAACTTCTTGAAGAAGGTAACTCTTCACGCATGGTTGCTAAAGATGTGGGCTTTCACAGTCAGCTGTATCCAAGATATGGACCAAATACAAACAGCATGGAATGGTTGTTAAAGCCAAGCGTACTGGTAGACCAAGAAAGACATCAAAGCGTCAAGACAAACAACTTAAGGCCATTTGTCTTGAAAACCGAAAAAGTACAACTACACAGATAAAGCATAAATGGGAGGAAGCTAGAGCCAATATATGTGACCGAATCGTTAGAAATCGTCTAAAGGAAATGGGATTTCAATACAGGAAAGCTAAAAGAAAACCATCATTGACACCTAAACATAAAAGAACAAGACTGCAATGGGCTAAGGAGAGGCAATCATGGACTGTGGATGACTGGATGAAAGTTATCTTCAGTGATGAGTCAAGAATCTGCATTGGACAAGGTGATTATGCTAGAACTTTTGTTTGGTGCCGTTCCAGTGAGATTTATGAAGAGGCCTGCCTGAAGAAAACAACCAAATTGTCACAGTCCTTGATGATATGGGGCTGCATGTCAGGCAAAGGCACTGGGGAGATGACTGTGGTTAATTCTCCTATCGATGCACAAGTTTACACTGAGATTTTGTACAGTTTTCTCATCCCTTCAGTTGAACAGATGTTTGGAGGTGATGATATAATTTTCCAAGATGACAATGCATCTTGCCATAGGGCAAAAACAGTGACACATTCAGTCGATGTCATGGCCTGCAAATAGTCCAGATCTCAACCCAATTGAAAACCTGTGGTGGAAATTGAAAAAAATGGTCCACAAGAAGGCTCCGACCTGCAAAGCTGATCTGGCAACTGCTATCAAGAGAGTTGGCACCAGATTGATGCATAATACTGTTTGTCACTTATCAAGTCCATGCCTCAGAGACTGAAAGCCGTTATAAAAGCCAAAGGTGGTGCAACTAAATACTAGTGATGTATTTTGAATGGTCTTTTGTTTATCTGTTTTTCATGATTCCATACTTTTTTCCTCAGAATTGAGTGATTCCATATTTTTTTCCCTGTGCTTGGTCAATGAAAGTAACATTCACTGACTTCCACAATGTTTTCTCTTCATTTCTTTAAGTGTTCCTGAAAGTCAACAAGTTGCACTTTGGAATGACCTTATTATTGTATCATGTTTTTGATCTGAGTTTTTTTTACAGAATAAAATGGTCTGATGAGTGCTCCTCCAAGACTGGTGGATTCCATACTTTTTTGCCAGGTGGGGGGGTTGTATGATTCACACATTAGCCCAATGCTGGCAGCCTTTCTCCCTCACAACACTCTCCTCAACTCTCCACACATCACACAAGAGAGCGAATGGAACACGCACACATCAAGGCCAGGCACACACACACACACCACACGCAAGAGACTAGCTCCGCACACATACACACACACACACACACACACACACACACACACACCACACAAGCACACACAAATCATTCCCCTTATAGCAAGTCACAAATACACAGCAAATTCAACATCATTTTTCCAAAAAACACCAACAACATCCAACCTCAAATTCCCTCAATTTGACTCATTCCACATTACCTATAGCATACTTTTCTGCCACTCTCTGGTTCCATTTATCTCTCTCTTATTTTCCTTTATCTAAATTTAAGCTACCTTAAGGTGTAGAGATTCAATGAAAGCTGTGTCAAACTCATCGTCGATGAATTTAATGAGTTTATGAGACTTACGAGACTTGCTTCAATTAAACCGTTATTCCTACACCTTCAGTTCCCTTGGAACTCCACCTAGTGATTGTCTCAGGATTTTAGGCCCATCTAGCATCGCCTCCCTGAGGGCTTTCGTCAAATCTGCGGCTTCCTTCCTATTTTTTACCTAGATTTTCTCTTAAACTCTTATTTGCTTATTTTCCTTTAATTCCTATTTCTCTTTCTCTCCTCTTCACCATTTTGTGCACATTTCCACATTTTCTCCTTATTTCTCGTCTTTTAATATTCTTTAATTTCCTTATCTTTCTTGTTTCCTCTTATTTCTTCTTCACTTTTTTTTTTTTTCGACTTCTTACTCTATTTTTTCAGCTCTTCTATTTTCTTTTTACTTTTTCTGGTCTATTCTTCTATTGCGTGAAAATTGCAATGAAACGCAAATTTAGATGGAGCAGCCCTCCACGTCAACACATCATGGCCCTCACACACACAGATTCTTTACGTTGCGGCGATCAGAACACACACACACGCAGCCACTGCGCACAATCCAGCACCTTAAAGACTTGAAACACACTCCCGTACCGTGGAGGCGAAGTAGAGGCCCCCCGCAGCAGCCGTCAGCATGCCACAAAGCCACGACACGTCGAAGTTCGTGACGCCAAAAATTTGTTGCTTATTTCATAGCGATGCGTTTAGAATGATGAAGGAAAACTTTCCGCTGACACCATCTTACTTGTATAGCCTATAAAAAGAGGTTTATACACAGAAAGAACAGCATCAAACTCAAGCATCCCGTATTGCTTGAAAAGGACTCTAAGCAATGTGGATCTCTGTCTAATCGGCTTTATTCAACAGCTTGTATAGACTCGCCTTATCTGCACACTTAGATAGAAAACCTATGGTCTTAATGTAAAACCATCTCCTTATTTGGTTGGGCCAGGTAGCTCCAACTTAGACATTTACAGTCGTTGAAAAAGTTTGGGCCACCCCTGATAATTTTCATATTTTTCTTTATAAATCATTGGTTGTCCAGCTCAGCAATTTCAGGTAAATATATCATATAGCAGATGAACACCGTGATATTTGAGAAGTGAAATTAAGTTTATAAGTTTTACAGAAAGTGTGCAGTAATTATTCAAACTAAATTAGGCAGGTGCATAAATTTGGGCACCCTTGTCATTTGAATACCTTTAGCACTAATTATGAGAACACAAAATTTGTTTTGTAAGCTCATTGACCCTTGATCTACATACACAAGTGAATCCAACTATGAGAAAGTGTTAAGGTGGCCAATTGGAAGTTTTTCTCCTCTTTGTATCTTCTCTGAAGAGTGGCAACATGGGAGCCTCAAAACAACTCTCAAATGGCCTGAAAACAAAGGCTGTTCAACATCATGGTTCAGGGAAGGGAAAAGCTCTCTCAGAGATTTCGCTTGTCAGTTTCCACTGTGAGGAACATAGTGAGCAATGAGAACACAGCAGTTCTAGTTAGGAACTCCCGAGTGGTAGACCAAGAAAAATCTCAGTAGACAGAGCGAATGGGATGGTGAGAACAGTCATGTCAAAGCCACAGACCTACCTCCAAAGACCACCACCTCATCTTGCTGCAGATGGTGTCCTGTTTCATCGTTCAACTAATACCGCGCCCACTTTGCACAAGGAGAGGCTGTATGGGAGAAGTAATGCAGAAGTAAGCCTTTTTTCTGTCAGACAACGCCACAACAAAGTCACTTGAGTGTGCTACAGGCACATTTGGACAATCCGGCTTCATTTTGGAATCAGTGCTGTGTACTGATGAAACTAAAATTGATTAATTTGGACATATAACAAGGAGGCGAAAAAGAACACAGATCCCAAGACAAAACACTTGCTACCCACAGTAAATTTGGTGACGGTTTCCATCATGCTGTGGGAACGGTGTGGCCAGTGCAGGTACTAAGGAAATCTTGTAAAGTTGAGGGTCGGCATGGCTTCCAGTTTTAATAACTCCAGATTCTTGAGAACTGTTCAAGAATCAGTGACAAAGTTTGCCACCGAGGCCAACCGACCCCAAACCCTGCTCAAAATCTACCTAGCTACTAACATTCATGCAGAGGAACGCAGTTTTACAACGTTCCTGGAATGTCCACTCAGTCCCCCAGACATGAAATATTACTGAAAATGTGGGCCTGTCCATGCTCGGAAACCATCAACCTGACTGAACTTGGAGATGTTTTCTAAAGAAAGAATGGTCCAAAGCACCTTCAAACCAGAATCCAGACTTGAGCTGTAGGAAGCTTTAGTAGCAGGGAGCCAGAAAAGGGACGGAAATTGAAGACCCGTTGGAAAGGCGGAGGGGAGAATCCTATTCCCGGGCGGTTGGGGAGAAGAGAGAGGAGAGGGTAAGAGAGAGCTGGGAAAAAGAGGTAAGGAAGGACAAAGGATGGGGGGAGGAAAGGAGGTAAAAAAAGGTAACAGACTAGAGTATGGAGAGGAGACAAAAACAAAAGCGAATAAAAACAAAGGAGAAAATGGCGGAAAGGCTCTTTATCTTGTCTCCCCCCCTTCTCTCTCCTCCCTCTTGACGAAAGTCTTTCCTTTTTTCTTTTTTTTTGTGCCCCACATTTATGCACCTGCCTAATTTGTTTGAATAATTACTGCACACTTTCTGTAAATCCTATAAACTTCATTTCACTTGTCAAATATCACTGTGTTCATCTGCTATATGATATATTTAACTCAAGTTGCTGATCTGAACAACCAATGATTTATAAACTAAAATCATGAAAATTATCAGGGGTGCCCAAACTTTTTCCATACGACTGTATCTCAGACCTTCCAATTTCATGGAAAACCAAGAAACAGTTGAGGCTGCAGACTACATTACTGCATTACTACATTAATCATATATAACACCTTAAAATACATTATTTATAATAAAATAATGTCGCAGATAATATACCTCACTACAGCTCACATGGACAAACCAGAAGGACATTGGTAAAAACATTCTGTGGATCGATTAGACCAAAATAGAACTTTCTGGTTTAACCAAAAAATGTTATGTCTGGAGAAAGGAAAACACTGCATTCCAATGTAAAAACCTTATTCCATCTGTGAAACATGTAGCTGGTAGTGCTGGATGCAGGCCCAAAGACAGCTTGTCATTCTAAATGAAAATATCACGACATCTGATATCCAAATTTCAAGAGAACATGGGCAGCAAGTCAAAGACCATAAGCACAGAAGTCATTTTAATGAATAATGATTAAATGCAGAGGAAATTCCTCCAGGTCCATGTGCAGGACTGATCAACAGTTATCAGAAACATTTAGTTGCAGTTTTTGCTTCATAAGGGGGTCACATCAGATACTGGATGCAAAGGATCACGATCGTTTACCACTCACAGTTATAAAATATTGGATCATTTTCCTCGATAAACAATTGACTGAGTACATTGTTATCTCAATTGTATGACTGGGTTTTCTTTACCTACATTTGTGAAACTGTACAACAGGACACAACCCTTACCAAGATTTCCAAGTCTTTCAGTGGGTTGACTTCTAGAGAGAGGATAAAGAAGATTGGTGTTGAAGAAGATTGGTGTTCATAAGACTTCTCAAACTCTACCCTGCCTGCTTCCACATACCTGGAGCCCAAAGTCTCCTCAACAAAATTCCTACCAATAAATGACGACATAATGTACAATAAAGGGCACTGGTCTGGTTTGTTTGTAACACCTCAAAGGCAGGACATTTTTGTATGGCAAAACATGGTGAACTCCCAAAAATCTAAATTTACATCCAAAAACCTGGAGTCCTCCTTTGTTGCTACAACAGTCTACACTCTGCTAAGGTAATGTTTAACAATAAGTACTGGCTCACTGTTGCCATTCTAGTTCTTCTCAAATGTGTCTGATTGGGTTAGGGTCTGGTGTTCTATATATTTTCTGCACAAAATATTTCTGTTTGGACTGGTTTTAGGGGGCAGGGCAGAATGTTGATGAACTGACTGGTTGGGGAGGGGGACTTTGTCATACTGCGAACCACTGGGGTGTTCAGTAAAACCCATTGTACTGCCAGTGTTTCTCTATGGAGATTCCATAACTGTATGCTGCATATTATGAACCTGTTATCAGTGAGATAAACTTTGGCTGAGATAACAAAATGACTACATAAATATCTACGTACTTTTGGCCATATACTATGTTGCGCATATACAGGTAAGCAGCATTTAATGACCATCTGATCAACGGAATGACGTCCGTTCGCAATTGTAACAAATTATAATATAAAATAAAAATTTGTCTTTTAACTCTGGAAGTTCCAGCCGTAAACAACTGGTCAAATTAAAAAAGATTTAACCTGTGTACTTTTACTGCCATAAATATTAATTCTATCATACTTTGATGCTTTGTTTACATTTTTTACATTTTTAAATGTACATTATTTTCATGAGTACTGATTTACTTAGCATTACCTACGTAAGTAGAACTATGTTATGGTCTGTGTTGTGCATGGACACTTTTAGGTGTCACTATATTCTGCCAAGAAGAAACATAAAATGGAAAAGTTTGTACTGTGCTGAACAGTACAAATGCCATGCCGGTTTCACCTTCATATAATTGCCGCAGATTTTGCAGAAGCGCCCCTAGAGGGCCCGTATACGGGCCCAGTAGATCGACATGTTTTGCATTCTTAATAACTTAAAACATTCTTAATACACAGTCCAAAACACAAACTCAAAATATTTAATACTATTATAACTACCTGCATACCGATTTTCAACCGTCTACATACAGCCATTCGCCAGAAATTACATACCAAACACAGCTGTCCGCCATGTAGTTTGCAAAACACCAATTCCTACTCAACTATTTTGCCTTTTAAAATATACTTAGGATGTAAAATAACTTTTTATTTTATCATAGAAAATTCACTTACCGTCTAAACAAGTCCATGATACCGTTACATTGCCGATAAAACGTCAGTAAAGCGCTTTTTTGCATGGTTATGTGAGTGCGTAAAATCCATTCGTTCCAACGCAAGTTCTTCTTTGGACGTTTCCCATTACACAAAACAAAGTTTCCCTTGTCCAAGGATGCATAAGATATCCCTTATGGGTGGACTCTGCAAGTACTAAGTTCATTAGTTATTCAAGAGCTCGTAAACTGTATTGGCGCAGCGGTTTTGTACACCTCCCCACTTTCACACCAGCTGGCCTATGGCTAGACATATATACAAATCCCTGGGTCTGTGTGCGCGCTGAGTGACAGAGCTGTGTTCCAATGGTAAGCTAAGAGTCCTATACGGCTCCTATAGAGACCAACCCCAACAACGCTCACACACACAGAGCGGGTGGGTGGGGGCTGGAAATCCCCCTCTCTCTGCGTCCCCGAACAATGGAGAGGCCTCTTCTGCTGGATTTCTTTAGTTAAAAACCAAATAACACTGAATTGTGACTAATATTTGTTTGTTCTATTACAGAAGACATAAAAAAAAACTTGCAACCACTTGATTTATAGTGACAGGCTTCTTTTTATTTGTAATTTTAGAGGTTGTGGCAAATTTTGAGACGAATGATGACCCTTGATATAAACCTGTGTAACTCTTGAACACTTTGTTGTATCTGTTCCAAATTTTGGATTTAGCTTCACAAGTCCCTGCTGAAACAGAAAATGTGCAGCATGGAAAATGTTCAAACACCAGCATCCACACACAAATTATAATCTCAAAAAATTAAAGGCGTTTTTTGATTTTCGACATTTGTTTTGCATTTAATCTTCCCAAATGTAACCTAAATGATGAAAATAGAAGACTGGAGGTGAATAAATATGTTGGCCCAAGTGTTTACTTCAATTTGAGCCCTGAATGATCATTGTGCTATATGTAAAACCTACAATAACCAGTGTTTAAATTTGATAGTGGTCGTTCAATTACAGCAGCATAGGGATATACCTAGAAGTGCCGAGTGCTGGTCATTTGACCAGTGTTACTTCCTGTGACACTTTAAAAGGTTTAAAAGGTGATACTGCATTGCCTGTTCTGGAAATTAGAGTTTCTTCAAGTGGACTCATTCCCTCTTGGTTTGCTTATTTATGTTTTTATTGAGGTATGTTTATTTGTGTTTATGTTTCATCGAGTATGTTTATATTTTGGTTCCATGGTATGTGTGATCATTAATGTGTGCGTCTAACTTCCTGGAGTGAGTGATATGTAAAACATTTTAGGCGTTGGATGCTCGGGGGATGTTAGCATTAAACTTGTGCTTTCAGCTTTATCTTAGATGCATTTATGTATCAATTGCACACAGTTTTCTTGAGTAAATATATTTTATACTTACATTACAGTAGCATAAAAAGACTATGTGACTATGGTAATGACTGGTCAATGTCCAGTTTGGACAGGTAATACAGAATGTAATGTGGTCATTATAAGGCACATACCTGAACTATACCTGTGCAGAGGTAATTCAGTGAACAATCATACCTGACAGCATAGCTTAACCTGTCAGGATTAATGGCTCTGATGAGAATAAGCTTCTGCAGAGGGAGGCATTCTCTTTCTGGATACTAAGATTCTACCAGCTTCCTCCAGCATTTAGACGAGCCCTCTATATCCCAGTCTAGACCATGAAATGCCTCCAACACAGACAGGGCCTGAGGAGGATGTTAAAGTGTTGGGTCTTGCTGGTATTAGATAGCTTTATAAGCAATATTCTTACAAGACTGTATATTGCAGAATTAAATGGATAACAGTTTTACACCTATAGCACAAAAAAATGACACACTTTTATAATAAACAGTTTGATGTCCAGTCTTGTCTGTGTTGCTATGGGTAACTTTGGAATTGGCCAGTAAAGTACTGACAGCTACCATAATCTTAACGCATGCAGTGGAATTATTTATTGTGGCTATAAAGATGTTGTGCAGTCCTTTTTAGAAGCAGGTAGTGCTTACCCTGATGGCTCCCCAGGCCTGTGCAGAGAGGAAGCTTACAGGACTTCCACTGCTGATCTCTACAGGGAACTGCAGAAGGAGATCCAGCTCATTTGCTTCAATGGATCCTCTTGTCAGCTGAATCTAATAAAACCAGATATGAGCCTTTGCAAAACACACACACCTCTGGCAGTGAAGAAGTACATCTATTCAGTTTGATGATGCTGTGTGGAGATTACTACACAGACAACAGCAGGCAGAACAGGTGCTGTCCTAAAAGAATTAGCATTTTCGTCCCTCCCTTCCATCAGAGCAGACAGACTGAGGGAGAAGGCAGCTCTGACTCTTAGAGGTAATCAGTAGGAATAGGGCATGCTCCTCTGACCGCGTCTAACTGAAGTTAATATAGGGGCAGAAAAGTGCACTGATTGATGTCGATCACAGTGTGGGAGGGATAAGAAGAGGCATAGGGGTGGGTGGTTGTGCCAATGTGGCCCAGCTCCTCACCTGGAAGGTGGTGTGGGTAAGGAAGGCGAGTCAGTCCGTCTGGAAGAGGCCCTGACTGGCGTGCAGGTAGACTGAATAAGTGACAGCCTCAGTGAGAGATTGGACAAGTACTGCCACATCTTCATGTGGTGCTTGCTCAGTGGCTTTGTGGAACATGCCTCTGAAAGCCTGCAGAATAAGAACTACGAAATTTAAAATGTCAAGAGCTAAACATCATAAATGAGACATCAGGATAATGCAGTTTTACCTTGAATGAATACTGGTACATGGGATTGATGTTGTGTAGCTCTTTAATGATAAAGTAAAGAAGAACAGCTCTCTGTGCAACAGGACAGTAGAGTTCACAAGTCACATCAATTTTCCTCTAATTTTCTCTGGCCTCTACAACCTGTTTGAGATGCAGACACATCTAAGTCAAAGACATGACATACATTTTCTGGCATGTGTACACATTTTCAACACATGGCCAGCTGATTCACATGCACAACTGGCTGTATCTGAGTTAGGGAAGGTCACTGGGGCACTACACATTGGACTCTTTGCAATGTGGGATGAACCCAAAATATAACCGTGGATATGTTCATTTTCAGGGATGTAGCTCTGATTGTTTAATTGTATGTTTAACTGTGGGAAATGTGTGCTCAACCTGTAATCATTTAGCAGACACACTTATCCAGAGTTCCTTACAACTGACACAGCCTTGCAGTCAAAGAATTACTCAAGGACCCAAGAGTGGTAACTTAGCAAGGTGGGATTTTGAACCCTGGACCTTCAGGTCCACACTCCAGTACCATAGCTGCTTTGTCACCACCTTTAAAAAAGTAAACTATAAATGGAAAACATGCTTCAGTTACATTTTGTTAGTTGTACCAATAATGGTGGAACATGTGGTTTTGTTAGTGATTTTTTACTTCAATTAAAGGTGGGTTTTTACCTTTATTTCAGTGTGAGATTAAAGTAATTCACCAAAAGGTGAATTTCTTTTAACCTGAGTAACAATTAAATGCATCCCTGAAGGACTTACACAAATTTCATTTACCAGTCACACATTATACAAGGAGCAAGGCTTTGGAAGGTCAGTAATCTGCATCAACAATTCAGTGAAACTTCTTTTGACTTTTGAAATACAAAAAATAACACTTTTATTGACTAAAATTATTAACTTTTACTAAATTTGACTTACATTGTTGTAGTTTTGCAGTTTTTCAGCTAAACCTAGAATTAAACTAACAATAACCAACAGATTAAAATATTACTAAACTATAAACCAATTTCTGACAACTGACGGAAACTACAATTAAATCTTAAGGAGCTGCTAAAATAAACACTGGGAGATTCCTGCCTTGTTTTGGATAAGTGTGGCCGTGTTATTGGTTTGCTCCAGCTGCTCTACTAGTGCTGTATCTCGCAGGACGCTCCTCTCAGTAGCAGAGAGTTTGCTCAAAAGCTCATCCTCCAGCTTCTTCAGCTCTATCCGACACATGTTCTGCTGGGTGCTCAGCTTCAGCTGCAGGGAATAGGAAGAAGTAAGACAATGAAGTAGCATCACTGAACATCTTCTCAGTCTCAGAATGTACTGGCATTAAGGAGAACTATACAGTAAAAGTAAAAGGAACTATGAACAAAATCTAGATGTGTTAGCAGATGAACTTAGAAAAGAATAAAGTATTAAATCAGTAAGCAAGCATGTTGTTGGAGCATGTTCTGTGTCTGACCTTCATGGTCTCCAGGTCAGACCTCTCATGGTTAACCACCTGTCCCAAGAGCTGTTCCTCCAGACTGGTCCATGTCACTGTGAAGTTAATGACAGTGGTCTGGGCTTGCAGCTCAGGGGGGAAGTGAGGGTTGGCAAGCTTTGTATACAGAATAAGTCAGAATATGCGGTTATATTCACATTCCTTATCCCCCAGCCTGATGGACCTGCAAGTACAGCCACATTGTGTGAGTCTATGACACAGTATGACTTTGCCCAAAGGCCTTATGCCTAAGCATTTGAAAGAAAATTTGTAGAATAAAGGTTTTATTTTTACAATGATCCAGTTTGTGACTTTTCAACTTTACGATAGGAATCTGATAATACACATTATACCACAGTAAGTTCCGACCCCGCAATCTGACTGGCTGA
This sequence comes from Ancistrus triradiatus, assembly GCA_025084515.1. NCBI lineage: Eukaryota > Metazoa > Chordata > Actinopteri > Siluriformes > Loricariidae > Ancistrus > Ancistrus triradiatus. Next base: position 159,475 of record JAJAGP010001741.1, read on the forward strand.
GAAACGTCTTCCGCCGTGACATTATTGACAATAACGGCACTGTGACCGACGCTCTATAAGTATTAATCCGCAGCACACACGTAACCTAGCAACGACGCCTGCCAGAAAAAGCAGCCAAGTTATAATGAGTAAAACACTGCCGAAATGAATTTGGAAGGTGAAGCTATTAATGACCACCTGAGCCAAAGGTTTATCACCTTTTGGATTTGGAAGCGCTGGAAAAGTGAAACGAAGTCAGTCCTTTAAATCAAACATCCCGGCTCTTAATGGATTCACAGCTCGACTGAAGAGCAACGAGACTGAAGATTAATTTTAGTCCCATCAACAAAAATGAACTGAATCAGCTTCATCCCTCACACAGACGTCGTTTGCTGAAGTTAAACTCTGCATCTTTCATTAAACACCATGCGTGGCTAATCGGGCGTTCATTGATCTGACAGGTTTGTTATCTGTAAGTCCAGCTCTTAGCCCAGAGAAGCTGCTGATGCTCTGTAACTCTGTCGTTACATATCTGACTGATCAGATTAACATTAAGAGCTTCAACATAAAAATTTATAATCGCTAGTCAAATGGGATCCTACACTTTGGTTATAACACCCCGATCTTACTGAGATCGGGGTGTTATAACCAAAGTATAGGATCCCGTTTGCCTCCGCTTCGCGTCCTTCCTAACAACACCTCTTTCCTGTGATATATTCACAATAATGCACACCCTCTTGTGCCTTATTGCTTTATAAAAACACATTCAAAAAAATGTGAAAATCTGATAATGTTTTAGATCATATTTACGAAGAAATATAGAACATTCTAAAGGGTTCACAAACTTTCAAGCACCAGTGTATAGTGTAATTGAAGGGTCACTTGAAAACAGAGAAAGCAAAGCATTCAGTAACATCACTAGATACTCTACAATATTTTGAAATCTTGCTGGGAGAAAAAGGAACATTAGAAACAAACACAATGGTGCTTGAAAGTTTGTGAACCCTTTAGAATTTTCTATATTTCTGCATAAATATGACCTAAAACATCATCAGATTTTCACAAGTCTTAAAAGTAGATAGAGAACCCAGTTAAACAAATGGGACAAAAATATTATACTTGGTTATTTATTTATTGAGGAAAATGATCCAATATTACATATTAGTGAGTGGCAAAAGAATGTGAACCTCTAGGATTACCAGTTAATTTGAAGGTGAAATTAGAGTCAGGTGTTTTCAATCAATGACAGTCAGGTGTGTGTGGGAATGGGCTAAAATTCCTCCAAGCCGGTGTGCAGGACTGATGAACAATTACAGGAAAAGTTTAGTTGCAGTTATTGCTGCACAGGGGGGTCACAGCAGATACTGAAAGCAAAGGTTCACATACTTTTGCCACTCACTAATATGTAATATCAGATCATTCTCCTCAATAAATAATTGACCAAGTATAATATTTTTTGCCTCATTTGTTTAACTGGGTTCTCTTTATTTACTTTTAGGAGGTGTGTGAAAATCTGATGATGTTTTAGGTCACATTTACGCAGAAATATAGAAAATTCTAAAGGGTTCACAAACTTTCAAGTACCACTGTACTAGTCTGAATTTCCCTTTAGGAAATTCAGATTTTCACTCAAATTGATGATTACATGATTTGTAATGAAAAAACACTGTTACAATTGAGAAAATGCAAAACTGAAGCATTTTCACAAGTGACCCCAAGTGTCTTTTGACCCTATATATGGTAATCTATATATGTTATATATAGATTAACACTTGCTCCTAAAACCATTACTACTGACATGCTTTGTTTAATATATTAAACAATTATAAAAATAACATTTAATTGAGTATTCTAATCGTGTGCCACAATCAGTGTTATGTGAGATTAACAGTTTAATAACATTTGGTTAAGGCACTGGATTATGGATCAGAAGGTCCAGGGTTTATGTCCCTGCAATACCAAGATGCCACTGACATACCCCTGAAAAAGGCCCTTAACCCAAAATTTCTTGGATTGTACATGTTAAGATCCTACCAGTTGTAAGTTGCTCTGGATAACATGATAAATGCATTGAATGTGTTAAGTGAACATAGTGTCCATCTGGCACTTGTCTAATTGGACAGTAGAGATGACAAATTTAACCACTAGACACCAAATGCAAATAACATTAAATAAAAACTGGAAGCTCATATTTCCACCAGCCAATATTTATCCCAATCTGCATTTCAATTAAATCAGGCCAGGTTGTCCAGACCTGGTGGCTTTTAATTTTTCTCTAATTACCCTCTGCCTCTCCACCAGTGGCCCTGTCTCTAACACTAGAGCCTCTTCCACCAAAGCATGGGTTTGCTTCAACTCTATCTTCACAAGATGGAATTAATGTACTATTGATAGAACCATTACTCCACCGAATTAAAGTCCCAGCTGATGGATTGGCTCATGCTCCTCTGTCAGACATGAAAGAAATAATTAGTATTCATTACTTTACACTCTGCAACATCCCAATTATTAATGAACTTCAGTTGTGAAACCGCATCAGATTCATCATGGCTGCTGTGGCTGCAGTGAATTGATCATGGGTGGAAAGTGATGCGTGGGTCACCCACAGGAATAAACTTATAGTCGTATTAACATAGAGCTGCTGCCATGGGTCAGCAGATACAGCCATGAGCAAAAGGATATTCCTGATAATTAAATGCTGAAATAATAAACTGCTAAAGGTAGAAATGCTAAATATTGGAATAAAAATCGAATATGGCACTTTGCCCGTCTGATACTTGGTGTCCATTTGTGATTATGAAATTTTAAATGATTAATAAACATATCCAATGCTTCATTAAAGTAGCACCTGCATCCTTTCTTCAATGACGACTTTCTGTCAGCAGTAATACTCTCTGGGAATTCAAACATTCCCATCACTGGAGATATCTCAGTCCAGATCCATCTAGTGCAAGGGGACGCTGATCAGTCACTCCAAGAAAGCTGCTCCATATTCAACTCGCACAAAGAATATGAGCAAACAAATGCACATCTATCACCCACCCTGAAAGCAAGATCAATACCTCTGCCCCCACTGCAATTCAAGTCATGCAACACTAATTCATCTACAATTTAACAGTAAGCTATCGTATTGTACTAAGTCACATCTGACTATTGACTAGTCAAGACTAGAACTTTTCAGTGCAAACAGAACATCCAGACGTGTTGATAAACAAAATAATGAAAAATAACTGCTTTCTTACAAGATTATAGTTCACTGAATGTGATGCATAAAAACAAGCAGTTCTTGCCTTCCTTTGTTTGTAGTGTTTCTGGCCAGTAGAGATCCAAGTACTGGATCCACTCGTTCATCCACATTTTCAATCAACACTGCATCACCGCAGGCCATTGACTGCTCAATAACATCCAGATACATATGAATTACATATAACAAATAAACTAATATACCACTCATGTATCCCAAAACACAGACATCATAAGCTAAAGGTGAAGATACTCCTGCTCACCATTTCTGTCCATGCTGTAACACTCTGAGTCCAGGTCCATATAGGTAGCAGAGCCACTTGCTGGCCTGCTGCTGAGGGTCCACCACGAGCAGCTAGCGTTGGCAGCAAATCAAGATCACAGCATTCGCCACAAACAACCGATCAAGTGGCAGGCCCTGATTGTGCCAGGCAGCCACACTGGCATTCTCAGTGAACAGCACGATGGGGTTCAAGCCTTCTGTCAGTGGGATAATGGGCTGGAATGTGAAGTGTGAAGAGAGAAAACACATAGTGATACTAGTCATATCAATGTTTGTGCAGAAACAAAAAAATATTTCTTATTTATTTGACTATACTGTAAGTAAGGCTGAGCCATACATACTATCAGGTTTTTGAGGAAAGGCTTCCATGTACACTTTAGGAGTTGTTGTCGGTAGGACTGCATGAAATATCCTGCATAATTGATGAAGGCTGCAGCCAGGAGCATGTCCCCATATAATGTCTTCTGTTGAGCTTCAAACGTCCCGTTCCTCTGGAAATTGTGTGTACTTCTCTACAATTTTGATCACC
>JAJAGP010001742.1:0-65000 GCA_025084515.1 Ancistrus triradiatus
GTACTCGCGCATGATCTTCCCCGGATCCTACATCTTCTTTAACCTCATCTACTGGTCGGTGTACTGCTGAGGCGCTGCTGTTTATCACCTTTATTTACACTTAGTCGTTTAGTGGACGCTCGTGTCCAGTGAGACTTGCAATGTACAGTCCAAGCTGTTGTGGCTTAAGGGTTGACATGAACTTTGGACCTTCTGGTCTGTTGTCAAGTCCCTTAATCGCCGCTCGGCACTGCTCCGTTCTCGCTCTGGAACCAGAACGGAGACTATGAGATTCGATGACAGAGGCCTCCTGGTTTCTCTTCGGTGAAGATCCATCACTGTTTTTACTTCGTCCTGGTCAGGGTCGTGATGTGCCCAAAGCTTATCTCACACTGGGAACAAGGCAGGGATAAAGCCTTTTTATAAGGCAGTGCTGGTGGCAGGTTTTTAGACGGAGCAACTAAATCCTTAGAGGTCCACAGCCACAGACTTGTGTTGCTGGCACGTCATGGAGCAGAAGCACATTTCTGATCCGAAGGGGCTGAAAGGGAAAGAAACAAAGTGGGATCAAATGGAAAACGTGTAAAATGGGACCGAACTCTGACAGAAACAGTCAAACGTGAATATAAAAATTAAACATATAAATATGTAAGATTCGAGGATTTGAGTCCTAGGAATGGCTATTCGGCGTGGTCGGGCATCACTTACACGATTGTCTGTTTCTGAGGGAGATGTTCTCTAAATATTACTATTTTATTCTTGTGATATCATGATTTTATTCTCAAGATATTACAGCTTCATTCTTAAAATATTATGATTTTATTCTCAAAATATTACGACTTTATTCTCAAGATTACAGCTTCATTCTTAAAATATTCTGACTTCTCAATGTTACGAATTTTCTTATTACAGCTTTTCGCAAAATATTATGACTTTATTCTCAAAATACACTCAAGATATTATGACTTTTTTTCTTTAACTATTAGAGATTTGTTTATTTGTTTTCTTCTCCTTTATTAAGTGAACAACTCGCAAATTCGCAAAATCCTTATCATTTGTAATATAATAGGAAATATTCTCTGACCGTGAAAAAGCAGGATTAAAATTAATGCAGAAAAGGAAATTAAATAATAATTTTAGGGGAGTTTATTTGGAGTACTTTGGATGCAGAGTTGCGGGGGCGTCGATATTTTTGGACGAGATTTTATTCTCAAGATATTACAGCTTCATTCTTAAAATATTATGATTTTATTGTCAAAATATTACGACTGTATTCTCAATATTACAGCTTCATTCTTAAAATATTCTGACTTTCTTCTCAAAATGTTACGAATTTTCTTATTACAGCTTTTCGCAAAATATTATGACTTTATTCTCAAAATATTACTGCTTCATTCTTCAAATATTCTGACTTTATTCTCAAAATATTACTGATTCATTCTTTAAATATTCTGACTTTATTCTCAAAATATTACTGATTCATTCTTTAATATATTCTGACTTTATTCTCAAAATATTACAGCTTCATTCTTTAAATATTCTGACTTTATTCTCAAAATATTACTGCTTCATTCTTAAAATATTATGATTTTATTCTCCAAATAATACGACTTTATTCTCAAAATACACTCCCCCCCCCACCCCAAATATTATTACTTTTTTTTCTTTAACTAGTAGAGATTTGTTTTTGTTTTCTTCTCCTTTTTTAAGTGAACAACTCGCAAATTCGCAAAATCCTTATCATTTGTAATATAATAGGAAATATTCTCTGACCGTGAGGAAGCAGGATTAAAATTAATGCAGAAAAGGAAATTAAATAATACTTTTAGAGGAGTTTATTTGGAGTACTTTGGATGCAGAGTTGCGGGGGCGTCGATATTTTTGGACGTGACAGAATGCCTGCAACGATGAAAACGAGCCAAACTGTGGTCAGTGTAATTTATTCGTCCATTCATTCATTTTTTATCGGAACAATGATGGGGGCAGGATGGGGACAATAAAATGTGAAGAAATGTCATATTAATGTTTTTCCTTACCCAGCCGTCTGTATTAGACTGTGCAACCCTTTTGTTTTAAGTGACACTGGAGATGAATACTGTATTTATTATTCATGTATGGATTTTGGCCTCGCTGTTCGTCGCCGGTCAGTCCATCTACCAAACGTTTGGTTTGTATCCTGAGCCCTGTTTTCTGCCTCCAGTACAGAGACGCTCCAGCGAAGAGAAAACCTCTATACTTTATGTGTGATCATTAGTAACGTAATTCCCGCTCATAAAAAAGAGCCGACGGAGCAGACAGCACGTCTCTGTGCCAATATAAATAGGTGCATTAATAAGTATCATCCGTTCAGCAGTGCACGTGACTCCCACAGGATTAGATTCAATATTTAAGCCTTCTAAACACACCAGTCTTTCAAAGCCTTGGATAAAAGCAACCAGGCAAACCTTTTGTTCGACAGGATGGCGCTTTGTATTCAGTATCTCCGCCCAGATGTCAACAGTTTGAGGGTTACCTTCTGTCATATAACAAACACGGATAAGTTATACAGTACTGTGCATAAGTATTAGGTCACCATTAGGTTTGCTGTTTAGCAATGGTGTAATGACCATATGTAACATGTTGTCGACCCCAAAATTCTTCAGATTGGACTTATCACTCCATAATCCTTTTCTTCACTGACCTTTGGAAGCTTTTGCATATCGCTTTTGACCCTGTTCCCCTTCTGAAAAAATGGTTCTTGGTTGCTACCCTTCCCAAAAGACCTTTCCTGATCAAGCTGTAAGGGGAGGTCACACTAAAAACGTATCACTGTAGCCCATAGAAGCTGTTTGTCTGATCTCTGTTTTGTTTTTTAATACTGCATACAAATTTTCTGGTTGTATTCTAATAAAGACGCTGACAGATAATCCTAGATGGTCATTATAAATTGAATCTAATGGTGGTCTAAGACTTTTGCATGGTACTCTGTGCATCAGCCCAGGTGTTGCCTGTGTGGAATTTGCATGTTCTCAATGTGTCTGTCTTTAATTTGGCATCTCTGAAATTTTCTCCAATGGAAATGTTTAGGGCTCCACCTTGCTCCCTGTGCTGCCGTTTAGGACCCCGACCCTGATCTGGATTACGTAGGTATGGACAGTGGGCCTCTGACTTACTCCAGTGCGCACACACATTATTGGGTATGTATGCTCTGAAATGTGGGTATTGGTATTCCATAAGAAGTCTCATGCCAAAAAGGTATTCTTTTGCACCATGTGGCTTTCCACAATCTGGGGAGATTTCAACTGAACTAAGGTTTTAATGCAGAATAAATCAATGAAGAATGTAAAGGGTCTATTTGTTCCAAAGTTGTCTTGAGGAACATCTACTTCCGCCACTGTACCAGCAGCTCCCATGAGTCCAATTAAATACCATTATTAAATAAATAATATTTAGGCAAGGAATCAGCGTGTGGCGTGAACATCTCAATAGGAGCTCATTATTTTCTCAGACAAAGAAAGTAGGAGGCCTCTGCGGAACATCTCGTGGCTTGTAAATAATCAGATGTTGATTGAGAATATTTATTTATTTATAACTGTATTTATTGATTTGATTTATTTTCTGTCATGTATAGTTAGTGTAGGAGCTGAACTGCTGTTCTTGTTTGTCTGCTTACTTACTGTCTGATTGTCTTTATTTAGGCTGAGTGTAAATAAAAGAATGAACACAATGGAAACATGAGTTTGCTGATTATGTAATTAGGATCCATTTATAGTTATTTATTCATTAATTTTTTTTTTTTATATACATTACACTTCTTTACTGTTTTATTCAGATTTTCTGCAGGCTCAGGATACGTCTGGAAAAAAATTCTAGAAAAAATAAAACATTAACTTTGCCAGATGGTCGTATTTAGTCAGTGGCACCACTATGAAGCTGCTTTTGGATTTTGAAGCTCCGGTGAAAGATCCACAGTCATCATTTTACTCTGAGGATCTGCTTGTGTTTCACAAAATCTCATGATCCAACAAAGTGAGACGTTGCCAGATTGTGCCAACATCCTCAGGGCTGAGTAAGTAAGAAGTCGTCGTCATCATAATTATCATTTTCTTACCCACTTAATCCAATTTAGGGGCAGCAAAGTGGGAACTAACCCTAGACAGAGCACCAATCCATCGCAGGGCACAAGCGCACACGCTCTCACACACTCGCTCATACTGGGACACACAGAGATGCCAAAATACCTCATTCATTCATTATTTAATTATTTTCTAAATGCATAGTACTAGTTTAAACTGTAGTATTATTTATCTTCAAGTATAGCTTTTTAAATGTTTAATAATACTATTAAACGTGCTTAAATAACATTAATTTAATACCTAGTAATTACTATAATAAGTACTATTACTAAAACTATTTCCACTACTACTACTAATAATAATGACAATACTATTACTAGTGTTATTACTACAACAACTACTCCCTGATTAAAACAAAACAATCAATGGTATGCCAGTCAATCAGCTTTGCAAGCAAAACCATTTAAGTTCACCAGTTAAACCACCACAACACCAGCAATAATCAACAACTATGATAAAAATGGAACACGGAACTCGTTACTGTTTACTTTTTGGCCAGCATACCAGTATCCAAACACAATTATATATTATTTTTTATCAATGCTGCTACTAGGCCTCCTAATAATGATGCCAAAACTCATAGTACTAATATTAGTCACGTCCTCCGCGTGGGTTTACTCTGGGTGCTTCGGTTTCCTCCCACATTCCACAGACATGCGTTATGTTATTTAATTACACTAAATCTGCCCTGTGTGTGTGTGTGTGTGTGTGTGTGTGTGTGTGTGTGTGTGTGTGACTCGTTTCAACGTAACCTAGTGCCTGACGCGAATACTCATTGGTGCTTTTATTAAGTAATAAAGTTACTAATGATAACAAGCTTATTAATAATACAGTACTAACATTGCTACTACAAGGACAATTTCTTCAACTACTACTATAGCTACAACTCCTACTACTACAGCTAATGCTATTTACACTAATTCTATTAATACATGAAACTGTTTACTATTCCTAAACTTACTTCCCTTCTTCCTTCGCCTACTACTGCTTCTACTAGTATGTCTTTGGCGTTACTAACACTTATAAAACTATCTCATTTTTGCTCCACTAGAAATGTTTCTCATGCTTCAAGTATTATTCCTGTAAGTAGTAAGTTCTGCTACTGCTGCTGACTACTGCTATTTCCCTATACTCCTTATACTATGAATAGTAAATAGTACTGCTACTACGACCACCATTTCCTCGACAACTACAACTGTCAGTAATGCCATTTCTACTTCTTATTCTACTACGACCTCCTGCATGATTTAATTTTAAACTTAATGTCTGCAGGTTCTCTCGGCATTCTACACACTCCGACCATATTTGTACAAGGTTGTGCGTATGACTGTTTTTATAACCTTTATTTACACATTGTTTAGTTATAATCCCCTCTCTTTTGAACAGGGAAATCGCTCTACTTAGGTCGCTAAGCACTATAAATACGCTACTCTGTAAGAAGCACGCATGCGTGACATGACAGAATTTGTGCGCATGCGCGATGCGGACGGCGGCGGTTACACAGATCGGTGAGTGACAGTGAGTGTTGGTACAGTAGCGCTGAATCGGTTGCTTTAGCGCTAACGTTAGCCCTGTCTCTCTCTCCGAGTCTCTGCGGTGCTTCAGCTCTTCCCCGCCGCTTCAAGGTCGAGCTGAACGACTCAGATGCACAAGTATCAGTAAGTCCACTCGTTTATGTCGTTATCCATCTTACTCCAGGTGTTAACGCGGCGGATTCGTGTTTAAATTCGGTCCACTGTGTCAACACCAGCGTCCCGATAGAAACTTTACCGTTTCGCTCTCTGTATGTGTGTGTAGAGTGTGTGTGTGTTTGTGTTTGTGTGAGAGAGAGGGGTTACTAGTTGCAACTGAACTGCTAGTTTCTGAATATCGCGTTCAGTTGATGCTCCCTGTGTTGTATTTAATCTACACAGTGCGCAATAACAATCATGCAACTATTATTATGAGTTATTGTCACTTCCAAATTATTAATAAACACAACGAACTCCGCCTCTAACCGGACATGCAAATCAGATTCAGTGTATCCCGATGCGCGTTGCAACTGTGCTTTATGTTTTAGAGTTCTATTAAAATCGGATTCATTTCTAAACTATGGCTGTAATGTGAAGACCGGGGATCCGTGTTTTCAGTTAAATCAACATTGTTATATACGTTTCAGTTCACCTTTTCTATTCTGCACTAAAAACCGCATCTACTTTTTCTATTCAATCCCCCACGTTTTTTATCCTGCGTCTCCAGTTCAAGTCCACGCCCGGATTCGAAACCCAGGACCTCAAGGTCCATCAGCTGGCTCGTACCACCGGAGCGACTACTACTACTCGATTATATATCTATTTATATAACATAGTACCTTTTAAATCCCTTTTGAGTCTCTTTGGGTTGGGGAGCCAGTAATACATATTGTATAAATATTTTATTTAGAGGCGTATATGTTATTACAATATAATAATAATGTTGCTACTAATGGTGAGCAGGGCTCGAACGCATTACTGTTTCTTATTATTCGGGTTCTCAGGTGTCGCGGCGCTCTGATACTTGAACCCGGGTATCTGTGGCGCCTAATGGCCGGGTCAGACGTCTATTCAGTTCCTTACACAGCCCAATTCATCCTCATTGAGACAATGCTGTGTTGTAAAAAGCGCTATGTAAATCAATTTGACTTGACGTGACTTGACTCTTTGAGTCTTGTAACAGAGGGCGAAGTCCCTCCGCACTGACATCACAGAACTGTTGTGGCACGTTGTCATCCGTTTTTAAGTCAAGCCAGTCCTGTGGCTTATTTACTCTCTACAGGAATGTGGATCTCACGTACCAGCAGTTTTGTTTTATTGCAGCTGTAGTTAGTGCTGCGTTTTTATCGGAAGCAAAAGCAGAGAGCGGACGTGATTTGCATTCGAATGGCTGGTGGAAGTTTGGACACAAGTCTTTCACTTCACACAAAAGGAAGCGGTTTATTACCCTCATAAACAGTGCGAGCCTGGGATTCGGAGGCAGGCAGGCTCAGAGCGCGGCGTGAGAAGGCCCGAATGCAGACATGCAGCAGATGTTTGTTTGCCTTTATAAGTTCACTAAATCGTCTGTTACAGTACGAGTTACGTCAAGGTAGCGTTTTGTGTCACGCTAGAGATTTGGAAGAAAAGTTATCTAAAAAAAAACTACCAGTGGACAAAAAAGCTATTTAGTCCGCCAATGATTGTGCAAGGTCTTCTACTTAGAAAGATGAAATGAGGGTCTGTATTTTCATCAGGCTACACTTCAAACTTGAGAGACAAAATGAGAAAAAGAACCCAGGAACAGGAAATCCACATTGTTGGATTTTAAAGAATTTAATTGTAAATCATGGTGACAATAAGTATTTGGTCAAATAACAAAAGTTCAAAACAGTACTGTGAACAAACCCTTGTGCAATGACAGAGGTTATTAAAACGTTTCCTGTAAGTCTTCACCAGGTTGGCACAAACGGTAGCTGGTTATTTATTTTGGCCCATTCTCCATGCAGATCTCCTCTAGAGCAGTGATGATTTTGGGGGGGCGGCAACATGGACTTTGACTACCCTCCACACATTTTCTATGGGGGCTGAGGGTCTGGGCTGGCCCAATCCAGGACCTTGAAATGCTTTTTACGGAGCCACTCACTTGTTGGCCGAGGGTGTGTTCTGGGTCATTGTCATGCTGGAAGACCCCAGCCACCTTCCATCTCAATGCTCTACACTGAGGGAAGGATGTTTTGGCTTTAAAATCTCACGATAATGGACCGTTCTTCTTCCCTTAAACAGGATCAGTCGTCCTGTCACCCTCTGCAGAAAAAACAGCCCCAAAAGCATGATGTTCCACCCCACATGCTTCCACAGTAGGTATGGTGTTTTGGGATGCAACTCAGCATCTTCTTTCTGTAGTTGAGTTTTTACCAAAAAGTTCTATTTTGGTTTCATCTGACCACATGATATTCTCCCAGTCTTCTTCTGGATCATCCATAAGCTCTCTGGCAAACTTCAGACGGGCCTGGACATGTACTGGCTTAAGCAGGGGGACACGCCTGGCACTGCAGGATCTGAGTCCCTCTCAGGCTGTACTCACACTAGGCCTGAACCGGGCCAGAGTCCGAATGGGGAGGGGGGACAAACGCGCTCTGGCCAGCACTCACACTAGCCTCACACAGAAACGCGCTTCGGCGCGCTTTCGTCATGCTTTCGTCATCACCATGCTCGCTCGTGCAGCACACTTCATGGTTGTACATATGATCGGGTAATCACATACGTTTATGCCGTTTTGTGTGCGCTGTGCAGCTGCCTCCGTAAGCACCAGATGCCGAAAAGTAGTTCATCATCAGTACACTTATTATAAGGCGTATAAGGGCTGTGTGTCAGCGCGCAAAGAGAAAGAAAAAGTCACATGGTAAGTACATGCATAAAGTCCGCTGTACAGCCGAAATACAGCGCATCGCATAATCAATGCACCTTATTATAAAGCTTATTCGGGCTGTGAGTCGGCGCCAACAAATCGAAATAAAAAAGCCATGTACAATTATAAGCATAGAATGCGACGTGCAGCGCGAGAAGGCGGAACACTGAGCTGCATTATCAATACACTAATTATAAGGCTTATTAGGACTGTGTGTTAGCGCGAACAAAGAGAAATAAAAAAGCCACATATTAAATACAAGCAGGAAGTCCGCTGTACAGCACGATAAGGTGAAATACAGCACCTCACACAATCAATGCACTTATTATAAGGCTTATTAGGGCTGTGTGTCAGCACAAACATGGAGAAATAAAAAAGCCCTGTATAAGCAGAGTCCAATGTGCAGCATAAGAAGTTGGAACACAGTGGCTGCATTATCAGTGCACTTATTATAAGACGTATTAGGGCTGTGTGTCAGCACGAACAAAACGAAACCAAAGAAAGGCACAGAAGTGTGTTATTACCTGATCATATATGTACAACAATGAAGTGCGCTGTGCTGTGTGAGCGCGTCTGTGATGACGAAAGTGCGCCGGAGTGCGATTGCACTCTCACTGCAAACGTACCGTGCTGGAGTCCAGCAAACCGCGCTCCGGGCCACCTATTTCAAGAGGGTCCCAGTGCGATTCGTGAATCGGGCCCCGGCGCGATTGGGAGCACTCACACTAGCCAAACAAACCGGTCCGAATTGCCTAGTGTGAGTACACCCTCAGTGTAGTGTGTTACTGATGGTAGCCTTTGTTACTTTGGTCCCAGCTCTCTGCAGGTCATTCATCAGGTCCATCCGTGTAGTTCTGGGATGTTTGCTCCCCGTTCTCATGATCATTTTGACCCCACAGGATGAGATCTTGCGTGGAGCCACAGATCGAGGGAGATTATCAATGGTCTTGTATGTCTTACAGTTGCTCCCACAGTTGATTTATTCACACCAACCTGCTTGCCTATTGTAGATTCACTTTTCCCATCCTGGTGCAGGTCTACAATTTTCTTCCTGGTGTCCGTCAGCTCTTTGGTCTTGACCATGGTTGAGGTTGGAGTTTGAGGCTGTGGACTGGTGTCTTTTATACAGATAATGAGGTCATACAGGTGCCATTGATACAGGTAATGAGTGGAGGACAGAAGAGCTTCCTAAAGAAGTTGTTACAGGTTTGTGAGAGCCAGAAATCTTGCTAGTTTGTGGGTGACCAAATACTTATTTTCCACCATGATTTACAATTAAATTCTTTAAAAATCCTACAGTGTGATTTCCTGGATTTTTTTTTCTCATTTTGTCTCTCGTAGTTGAAGTGTGCTATGATGAAAATTACAACTTGGACCTCTCTCATCTTATAAGTAGACGAACTTGACACCTCAGTGGTGACTAAAACTTTTTGACCCCACTGGATCTAAGTATCAGGGGGGCTTGTAGAATTATTTCCTGAATGCCCAATAGAAAGCCATCATTCTCAGCACGAGCTCCATCTGTGTTGATTTGGGAGGGAAGGTAACGGCCTCGCCCTTCAGTTTGGTAAAGCGCTCGCGTGTTCTTGGTCTCTGCCAGTTTGTGGTGGGAGAGACTGAGTCACTCAGGAAACGAACTTCTCTGCAGCGGTCCCCATTCTCATTAGGGAGAATCTGATTCAGCCAGAGCGGACGTGGTGACGGTCTTTCTAAAGCTCGTGGTTAAATAATGTATTTAGGAATTGTAGAACTGTTTGTGTGGTGACTTTGGTTGTGCAACAGAAAGTAAAAGTGTGTCACAGAGTGTCGCGTTACAGGGCGGCTCCTCCCTTTGCTCGATTCAGCCTCGATTCTTGGCACGGATCCCTCAAGATGTTGGACGCATTCCTTTGAGATTTTTTGCGGATTTGTCAGCTGCGCTCTCATGCTGCGAATCTCCCGTTTTACCACATCCCAAAGATCTTCTGTTCGATTCAAGAAACCGGTTTGAGATTTATGTTTGACGCTGGAAGAATGGTCATGAAGGGGTGCACATGGTCAGCAGCAATACTCAATACTCCATGCTGTGGCATCCAAGCAGTCATTGATTGGGATTAACTGGACCAAAATGTCCACCAGCCTCAACTGTTGACAAAAGTCAGGTCAGGTCCGGTCCATGGATTCATGCTGTTGGTGCCCATTCTGACCCAACTGTAGATTTGCTTCTGCTGTTGTAGCCCGTCTGCCTAGTGGTGTAACGTGTTCCTCATTCTGAGATTGTTTTCTGCTCACCTTAAATCGTACAGGTACCCATCTGGCCATCGACTAGACTTTGCCGTCTGCAGGACTGCCGCTCACTGGATGTTTTAAATTAATTCATTTAATCAATTTAAACCCCGAGAGACTGTTGTGTGTGAAAATCCCTAGAGATCAGCCGACATAGAAATGCTCAAACCAGTAACCGTGCCACGGTCAAAATCACTAGGATCCCATGAATGTGTGATTAAGGCAAAAAAAAAAAAGTCTTCTATCAAATTAAATATCTAAATGAAAATAAAAGAATAAATTAAAATAATAAATAAAAATAAAAAAATATATAAAGTTTTTAAGTATAAAAATAGTTAAGTATAAAGTTCTTATAAAAAAAAACGTAAATAAAACCTAGATATCCCAATATCTATTTATTTTATTTAACTTTTATTTTGGGTTTTTAGCTATTCATAATAAGCGACCCAAATGAGTGTGTATGATGAATTTGTTCCACACTTTATTTTATTATTGTAACTATATTGGGGTGTGTGTGTGTGTGTGTGTGTGAGGTGTTGGTGGAACCCATGAGCCAGCAGGAGCAGCATGAGTTCAGGGAGAGCTGGGAGAACGCCGTGTCCTGGATGCAGGAGGTCCAGGAGCGGCTTAAGCTCAACGATAACACCGAGGGGCCCCGAGCGGCTCTGGAGGCCCGACTCCGAGAAACTGAGGTGAGGCTCAAGCACAGCTTCGTCTGCTAAAGTGTAGATGCTCATTTGTGCTCCCTGATCCTGTCTGTCTCTCTCTAATATTGTCTGACATCTAAAGTTAAAAGGAAAAATTTTTTTGTCTCACATCATAGGTTGCCCGTTTTGGGCTTTTTTTTTTTTTTTGCTTCTTTTGGGCTTGTTTCCATAGACCTGGTTGCTTTGTTTCTCTTGTGGGATCTGGCAACCCCCATTTTTAAGCATTAAAAGGGTACATTTCGAATGACGTTCTGGACTACTGAGGACTCGCCATGATGCCTCATTGTTTAAAACCGTCCATGTCACGGTCCAGACTTTGCAGAAGTTGGCTTGGAGGTTTTGCCTCCGGGTTTTATGTTCCTGCGAATTTGGAGTCTCTGTGCATCGTAAACAGTAGATCGGCAGTGATCTGTTCAGGCCTGGGTTAGATCCAGGCCACGTTACAAAGAAAACGTGAACGAGCTGCTGAAACTCTGATCGGAGTAAGAATTTGCCCCGCAGCGTGAACATCGTCTCTAATCCTTCAATCATTAAAGCAGACTCAGGCTTTGTAAAGAACAGGATTATGCACGTGTGAATAATTATTTCACCTCCTTTATTGACTCCGGATAAGAGTCTGATCCTGTGAGAGGAAAAAAACCCACGACTGGCAGTTCATCAGGTCTGTTCAAGTTTCAGAACGTCCTGAGGGCATGTCGACTCCATTGCAGGTGTCTCTGAGCCGGGCGTCAGGACGAGCAGCTCACTTTTTGTAGGGATCAGATGTTATGTTTGTAGATGGTACGACTGATTGTAAACACGGAGGCGCCTGGGGGGAAATGCAGAGCTCTTGGTGTTCCTTCTTGTGTCCTATGACTCATCATCCTTTTATCTGCCTTTATTTGGGGGATGTTTGGACTACTTTGGCGTCATTACAGCTTTTTTCTTGGAAATAATTCAGATATCTGGACCTACATCTTTGGTTTCCATGATTCATCCATGCCGATCTGAGATAGGAATGGGTTCGAGCCGGTATATCAGAGTATGTTAAAGACTAGAGGCTGAAGACTCGACTCGGACTCAAAGACTAGAGACTAAACTAGCACTCAAAGATTAGAGACAAGAGAATTGACCAGGACTCAAAATTTTCAGACTTGAGACTCAACTAGGACAAGTACTAGAGACCTGAGACTCGACTAAAACGCAAATTCTAGAGACTCAAGACTAGAAATTTGAGACTCAAGTAGGACAAGTACTAGAGACCTGGGTCTCAACAAGAACTCAAATTCTAGAGACTCGACTAAGACTCAGACTTGAGATTAGAGACTCAACTAGCACTCAAAGATTAGAGACAAGAGAATTGACTAGGACTCAATTCTTGAGACTCGACTAGGACTCAATTGTTGAGACTCGAGACTTGACTAGGACTCAAGTACTAGAGACCTGAGTCTCCAGTAGGACTCATTCTAGAGACTCAAGGCTCAACTAGGACTCAAAAACTAGAAATTTGAGACTCAACACGGACTCAAAGACTAGAGACCTGAGAGTTAGCTAGGACTCGGACTAGATACTGAAGTCTCAACCAGGACTTATACACTCGAGACTCGACTAGTAGTCAAAGACCTGTGACTAGAGACTCAACTAGGATTCAAAGACTAGAGACTCGAGACACGACTAGAACTCATTCTTGAGACTCGACTAGGACTCAAATTTTTGAGACCTGAGACTCTACTATGACTCTCATTCTTGAGATTCGAGACTCAACTAGGACTCAAGTACTAGAGACTCAAGACTTGACTATGACTCAAAGACTAGAGACTCGACTAGGACGCAAATTTGTGAGACTTGAAACTCTACTATGACTCATTCATGAGATTCAAGACTCAACTAGGACTCAAGTACTAGAGACCTGGGTCTCAACAAGGACTAGTCGACTAGGACCTGCACGCTAAATAATAAAGACTCAACTCCTACTCATGGCAGAGTCTCGACTTGGACTGAGCAACTAGAGACTTGAGACCGAAGACTCAACTAGGAGATGAGCGCTAGAGACTCAACTTGGATTCGCACACTAGATACTGAAGACTAAGCTCGCACTTGCACGGAAGAAACTCGACTAGGACTCAACATGCAAGACTCGAGACACAGCTAGGACTCAAACGGTGGAGATTTGACTAGAACTCAAAGACTAGAGACTCAGAAAACCTGACTTGAACTCATGGACTAGAGACTCGACTTGGACCTGCTCAACTCAACTCGGATTTGCACAGAAGAACCTCGACTAGGACTCAACAGGCAGAGACTTGATACTGAACTGGGACTTGAAGACTGGAGACTCATAACTTGTCTAGGACTCAAACATCCCTAATATTTTGCTTCATCTCTAATATTTATGGTAGCTGATCTGTGTTCGTGCCGTTTAACGAGCTCAGTTAATCCTGCAGAAAATCCACGAGTCGGCGGCGGAGGGTCGGCTGAAGATGGACGCGGCTCTGGCGGTGGCCGAGGCCGTCCTGAAGAACGGAGACGAGGAGCTGAAGAACCAGACGCACTCCAGACTGAAGGAGCTGAAGAGCCTGTGGGAGGAGACGTCCACCTACATCGTCCACTGCCACAGGTCAGGAGGTGACGTCCACTTTGAGTCGTCTCGCTCGTTTGTTTGTTTGTTTGTTTACGTCCGTTTCTCTCGTAGCCGGATCGAGTGGGTGTGGCTGCACTGGAGCGAGTACCTGAAGGCCCTGGAGGAGTTCGGGGCATGGCTGGTGAAGGCGCAGGGGGCGGTGGAGCCCGAGCCAGAGCTGCAGCTGGACCTGAGGGAGAAGCTGTGGCAGGTGGAGCATCACCGCATCATCTGCAGCGACGTCAAGGCGCAGAAGCCGCTGCTGGACCGGCTGCTGGACGAGGCGGCCGCGCTTTACAACCGTACCCAGGACCCCAGCGTGGACGAGAGCGCCCAGGACGCGCTGCACCGGGCATACGCCGACGTCGGCGTCAGGGCAGAGGTAAAGGCGCTCGTCTCTGCACGTTCTCTTTCCGGTGCCGCGCCATGCCCCGAGGCTCTCAGACGGCGGTTATTCTTAGAAATGAAAGTGGAAAGTGGCGTCCTTCCACATCCGCGTTCCTCTTGCGTGACTCGCGTCTGAACTCGCCCCGTTCCGGCAGATGGGCTCGTTTCCTCGCGCGCCTCTCGCCCGGCCCCGGCTGCTCCGGCAACCACGTTTCTGATGTCGCTCTGAGCTTCATTAGCAGCAGAGATCCAGACTCGTCAGACCAGGCCAGGTTTGGGCAGCTTCTGTGAACTGTAGCCCGTCCTTAGCTGACAGCTGTAGCCCATCTGCTTCAGGGTTGGACGTGGGTCTGTTCTGCAGACCTGCTTTCTGTTACCTTTCATCAGCTCGAACCCGTCCCAAGCTCCAGAGGCACTGAGCCGCTGCGACGGGATTGGCCGATTTATTTCTTTAATGCTGTCGTCTTTTCATTATTTGTTTGTTTCTTTTTGTTTTTTCTTTCTTTCCATTTAAATGCTTCCCTTCTTCCATTATTTGTTTGTTTCTTTTCTTCCTTTTTCGTTTTTTCCTTTCTTTCTTTCCTTTTTAATGCTTTATTTCTTTCATCATTGTTTGTTTGTTTGTTTATTCCCTTCCTTTTTTTGTTTTTCTCTCTTTATTTCTCTCCTTTTTAATGCTTTCCCTCTTCCATTATTTGCTTTTCTTTCTTTTCTTTCTCTTTTTTTTTCCCCTTTTCAGTGCTTAATGTCTTTCGTCATTTGTTTTTTTTTTTTTTTTCCTTTTTTTCTTTTTCTTTTGGTTTCTTTCCTTCTGTCTGTGTTTTTGCTTTTTCTTTTCTCTCTTCCTTCTCTTCATTTTCTTGTTTTTCTTCTTTTCTTTCTTTCTTTCTTTCTTTCTGCCTGTTTCTTTTTCTTTTCTTTCTTCCTTATATCTGTTCTTTCTTTCTGTCTGCTTCTTTTGTGTCTTGTTTTCTTTCCCTTCTTCCTTCTTTGTTTCTTTTTTCTTTCATTCTTTCCTTTGTTCTTTGTTTCTGTCCCTCCATCCCTCTTTGTATTTTTTTCTTTCATTCCTTCCTTTTTTTTCTTCTTTCTTCATGGCTTTTTGTCTTTATCTTGTTTGCTTTCTTCCTTTCTTTTCCTCTCTCCTTCTTTCTTTCCTTTTGTTATATGTTTGTTTCTTTCTGTTTTTATTTTGCTTATTCTTTCTTTGCTGTTCTGTGATTGGCTGGTTAGTGTACCTAATAAAGTGGCCAGTAAGTGTATATTATATAGTAAACTTATCTGTAAACTGATGAAGCCGTTCCGACAGCAGTGTGTTGGAAGTGCACAGTCTGTCCTCATAGTGGACGTGTTCTGGTCGGGTGTGCAGTGTGTGTAAGCGCTGTGTGTGTGTGCGTGTGTGTGTGTGTGTGTGTGTGTGTGTTTAGGAAAGGCTCCGCCTGGTGCAGAAGGTTGCTGAGGAGCATCAGCAGTACCAGACCCAGGTCCAGAACTTCCAGAAATGGCTCGTGGTGAAAACGGACGAAGTGAGTGGTTTCACCGAGCTGGAGGACGTCTCAGAGGAGCATCTGCAGGCCCTGCAGGTCCGGGGGGACGGGGGTTGTGTGTGTGTGTGTGTGTGTGTGCGGTGATACTGTGATTCTGAGCTCGATGCCACAGTTCCGTTATGCCACCCCAGGCCCTGGATGCCAGCGTGGCGCGTGAAGAGGAGACGTTGCGCCACATCGAGGTCGCCTCCGAGCCCGTCAGGGTGCACACGTCCCCCGCGGGAGCCGAGCTCATCAGGGAGGAGGCCGAGGAGCTGCGGCAGGCCTGGCACAGACTCAGACTGGCCCTGCCCGAGCTCCGGGCCGAGCTGCAGAGCTCTCTGGACGCCCGGAGACGGCACGCTGCGCTGAGGCCAGAGCTGGAGGAGGGCGTCCGGGCGCTGCGGGCGCTGGTACGAGGAACGAGCCGCCAGCTGGAGAGCAAAGACGGAGACAGGAGCGAGGAGCAGCTGGTGGCCCAGTGGAGGAACTGCACGGTAACTCCGCCCCTTCCTCTTCGTCCATGGGCTTAATTATCGATCGATCAACCGGTGACGCCTGTCGGTTATCGATGGATAAATAGATATTATGTTCCCGTACCGAGTCCCGAGCCTGGCGCCGGGGGCGGGGTTTAATCCGCCCAGGGGCACTCTATAGACCCCTGTGTGCCTGTAGTTAGGGGGCAGGAGGGGCGCCCTCGGGGGAATTCCTGCAGAGGGAGGAATGTCATACACACTGCATATGAAGAGATGCTACAGTCCTTACCACACACACACACACACACACACTCACTCACTCACCACTCACTCACACTCTCTCTCTATCTCTCACCTCACACACACCCCCCATCTCTCTCTCTCACACACACCACTCTCTCTCTCTCTCTCTCTCTCTCACACACACACACATACACTCTTGCACGCACACACACACACACTCTCTCACACACTCACACTCTCTCTCTCACACACACACACACACAGTCTTGTGCACACACACATACTCTGTCTCTCTCTCTCACACACACACACAGTGTTGCGCGCGCACACACTCTCTCTCTCTCTCTCTCTCTCTCTCTCTCACACACACACACACACTAGTTGGGCAAGCAGACAGAGCAACAGCGTACATTCTTTCTTTCATTATTTGTTTCTTCCTTTTTCTTTCTTTATTTCATTCTATCTCTTTTTGTTGTTCTTCTTTGCTTTCTTTCTTCTTTTGCTCCTTTTGTCTGTTTCTTTCTTTGCTTTTTCTTCTTTGTCTTTTTTCTATATCTCTGTCTTTTTTTCTGTCGTGTCCACTTTCATTTTGTCTTTCTTTTTTGTCTTTATTTCTTGCTGTCTTTATTTGTTTCTGTTTTTGTCTCTGTCATTTTTTTTTTTCTTTCTTCCTTTTTTTGTCTGTCTTTCTTTCTTTCTTTCTTTCTTTCGTCCTTTCGTCCTTTCTGTCTTCAGCTCCTTTTTCTTTCTTTCTTTCTTTCTTTCTTTCTTTCTTTCTTTCTCTCCTTTCCACTTTTGTTTCTTCTTTCTTGTTGTCTTTCTTTTTCTTTTCTTTTCTTTCTTTCTTTCTTTCTTTCTTTTATTGCTATTAAAGCTATTATTTTCAGACCTTTTCAGTGACTCTCTGCTCTGAATGACATGAACCAGTACATAAGTGTTAGCTCTCCAGAAGTTGATTTGTATTTTTCATGTAATTACAGTTCAGAGGGATTTATTCCACTAATGCAAAAACAGACTTTTTACACTTTTTAACCAAGAGAATGTAGCGTGAGAATGTTTTTCCTTTACTTGAGTCACAGGTCAGCAGAGCATTTACCCCCCGTCAGTACCAACTCAGAACCCAGCAGCGCTCTTGTGAGGGGAATTGTTCTGTGTGTGTGTGTGTGTGGGTGTGTGTGTGTGGTGTGTGTGTGTGTGTGTGATGCTGCAGGGTGTGAGGGACTCTCTCTCGGGCTCAGGAGCCTCAGGTGGAGCTGCTGAAAGCTCAGATGAAGGAGTTATTCAGGTTCCCGTTACGACTGCACAGAGCTGGCTGAAGAATTACTGAGTGCCATTAAAGAGTATCAGAGGTGATACACACACACACACACACACACACACACAACACACATATATATGTGTGTGTGTGTGTGTGTGTGTGTGTGTGTGTGTATGTATGCATGTATGTGTATATATATATATATATATAATATATATATATATATATCTATATATATATATATATATATATATATATATATATATATATATACACACACACAAACACATACACACACATGCTCAAACATATATACACACACACACCGTATAAACATACACACACTAACACACATACACACACACATTTATACATAGACACCAAACAAACTCAAACTGCACAAGCACTTTCTTCTTTTTCTTAATCAGTTACTATTTAGTTTGAGGCATAAGCTGTTTTGTTTCCCTTTTTTTACTTGCTTGTTTCTGTCTCTCTCTTCTTTTTTTTTTTTCATTCTTTCCTTTTTTCTTTTAATAATTTCTTTCTTTGTTTCTTTCTTTAGTTCCCTTGTAGTTACTTCTGTACGTTTTTGAAGAAACTGTTAAATTGTCTTTCTTTCTTTCTTTCTTTCTTTCTTTCTTTCTTTCTTCATTTCATTCCTCTTGTTTCTTTCATTCTTCATTTGATTTTTTTTTTTTTTTGGATTTTTTTTTTTTGTCTTCTCTCTTCCTTGCTTGTTACCCTCTATATTGTTATGGATGAACAGTTTCCTTTTGTTCTTTTTTATATTTACTCATTCTTCTTAGAGGCTTTCCTTTGTTTTGAGTTTTGTTTCTTTGCTTTATTTTTTCCGTTCAGTAACTGTGAGCTCCGGTGTGTGTGTGAGGGGCGTTTCCCTTAGGCAGGTGTTAGGGGAGCCGCCCTGCAGGTGTTCCGCTTCTTACTCTCAGCTTTGGTATGATAGGCATGAGCGCGATGCCTGACTCAGCCGTGAGCTCCCATGGGCGGGAGGGTAACGCTACGCGGGGTGTGATCGGCCCTAATCCGACCTGACCCCGGGTTCGAGAGGGAAATAAATTGATAGAATTCCTTATATGGTAATAATCAGAGTAATAGCTGCTTTATACAGTGTGGGCGTGGCCTAATGTCTGAATCCTCCTGGATGTGGAGTGTGTAATAATCTTCTCTTACTCATAATTACTGTTTGTGCAAAAGTTTTGGCACCCCTGGTGGAATTATGGCTTTTCTGAAGGATGTGACCGGGGGTACAAAAGCTGTAATAAGGTAAGCAACTGAATAAGGCCGCGCACTTTTGGTTTATTGTGTGTGTGTGTGTGTGTGTGTGTGTGTGTGTGTGTTACAGCGTGAAAGGCCGATCGTTCCGGCTCTGTTCGGAGAGTGAAGCGGCTCTGAAGCAGTTGCTGCAGGATCCTCTGCACGGCTTCAGTCAGTGGAGTCAGACGGCGTCTCAGGTCCTCGAAGCTTCGGCTGAAGTCAGCGAGTTCTCTCACATCGCCGTGCTGGTGCAGAGCATCGAGGTAACGCGCACACACACACAGGCTATGCTAGGACTGATCTCATTCGTCTACACTCTGTTAAATGCGGTTTGGGACGGAGCCGATATCGAGCAGAGCTGCTTCTTTACTTCACTCTAACTCTGGGGAGAAACTGATTTCTTTACCTGATTTTTTTTTTTTTTTTTTTTTTTTTTCTCTCTCTGTCTCTCTCTCTCTTCATTCTTTTTACTTTTATTTCGGCCTTTCCATTTCCCCATAATCATTTCTTTCTTTCTTTTCTTCATTATTTTTCTTCTGTGTGTCTCATGGTTTTCTTTCTTTTGTTGTTGCCCTCTTTAATGTTGTTGTATTTTTCTTTTTAGCTGTTAACTTTGTAGCTTTTTGTATAAACAGTCCGTTGTATTTTTCTTTCTTTATTTCTTTCTGTCCATATTCCTTTTGCTTGTTTTTTTTTCTTTTCATCTTTTTCTTTTTTTTGTTGTCTTTATTTTTCTTTCTTTTGTTTATTTTCTTTCTTTTTTCTATCTTTTATGTAATTCATTGTTTTTGTGTTTTTTTTCTTTTTCTCTCACTCTTGTCTTTTGTCTTTTCTTCTTTCTTTCTTTTTTCTTAGTCTCCATTTCTTCTTCTTTTTTTTTTTTTTTTTTTTTTTTCTTTCTTTCGTCTGGCTTCTCTCTCTCGCTTTCTGTTTTCTTTTTATGTTATTCACTTATTTTTTTTTTTCTTTCTGTCCATGCTTCTTTTGTTTTTCTCTTTCTTTCTGTCTTCTTTCCTTTCTTTTTTTTGTTCTTTTCTTTCTCTCTTTCTCATTTCTTTCTTGTTGTCCTTTAGTCATTTGTTTATATGGATGTAATTTTCTTTTTTAGTTTATCTTAGATTTCTGTTCTTTTTTTTCTACATATTTTCAGTTTTCTCCATTCATTCAGTTATTTCCTTATTTTTCTTCTTTTTTTTATTCCTTTTCTTTTCTCCATTTCTTTCTTACTTCTGTCATTAATTACGTTTATTCGTTCTTTCCTTTCTTCCTTCAAGTGTTTATTTTTTCTTCCTTTCTTTTTGCTTTATTTCCTCTGGTCTTTTCTTCCTTTCTTTCTTTCTTTCTTTCTTTCTTTCTTTTGTTCCTCTGGTCTTTCTTTCTTTTTGCTTTATTTTGTTTCTCTGGTACTTTCTTTTCCTTCCTTCCTTCCTTCCTTCCTTTCGTTCATCTGGTCTTTTCTTTCTGTCTTTCTTTGTTTCTGCTGTATTTTGCTCCTCTGGGCTTTTCTGTTTCTGTCTTTCTGTATGCTGCTCCTCTGGGCTTTGCTTCCGTCCCTGCCTCTGGGACAGGGGTGGGTTCCTGAGTGGTTCTGGGTAACCAAGGCTGTTTGGGGTTGCGTGCAGAGGCTGCTGAAGCGCAGCGTTCAGCTGCAGGAGCGCCTGAGCATGCTGCAGGTCAAAGCCGAGCTGCTGAGGGCCGTGTTCGGGGACGAGAAGGCCGACGCTCTGCTGGAGGAACTGAACGCCGACGTGAGGAAGCGAGAGCAGCTCCATGCTCAGCTTCAGCACAGGAAGAACCAGCTGCAGGTTCAACACGCGCTTCGGCCGCGCCTTTATCAGTACTGACAGTTACTGCAGCAGATTTACTCTCAGGTCCCGCCCCTCAGCTCAGAGCCGTGCTGTGCTTCTGATTCCTCAGGGCCTCATCTCCAGGACCAAGGACTTTGGCGACGCCTACGACTCCATCCATAAGAAGCTGCTGTCCATAAAGGGGAGGTTCCTCACGGTGGAAGGCCTTCAACCCGACATCCTCGCCAAGAAGAGCCAGGCTGATCAGCTCAAGGTCACTGCAATAAGAAATCTGATTAGCCATGGCCAAATGAGTCACTGATTCAAAAAATAAATAAATAAAAAATACCCAGACTCTCTGAACAAGGGAGGGATCAGTCACACGGATTAATAACATATACTCTGAATGATTCACAGTTATGAGCAAATGAGAGAGGAGCGAATCTCAGCTATAAATAAATGATTCACTGATTCAAACCTGGACTCGCTTATCAAAAGGGAGAAGCTCATTAATGAGCAAATGATCCACTGATTCAAACATTTTAATGAGAGCTAACTGAATCACAGTTCACTGATTCAATGATCCAAAAACACATTCTGACTGAATAAGTAGTGAATCGCAGCAATAAAGAAATGATTCAGTGATTCAAATGCTGACTCACTGAACGAGAGGAGCGAGTCAAAGTTGTGACCAGATGATTCAGTGATTCAAACAAGCTCTGAATCAATAAAGAGTAAATCGCAGTTGCAAAAGAAAAAGATTCAGTGATTCACACACTGACTCTCTGAACGACCTGTAGTAATAAGGAGTGAATCGCAGTTGTAAATAAATTATTCAGTGGTCAGATTAAAATACTGACTCACTGAATGAGTGAGGAGTGAATCTCATTCATGACCGAATGATTCAGTGATTCAAACAGTCTGAACGAATAAGGAGCGAATTGCGATCATGAACAAACGATTCACAGCTTCAAACACTTATATTCTGAACAAATGAGGAGCCGATCTCAGTACATTTAAATCTCAGTTATAATCAAATGATTCAAAACTTTGAATCTCAGTCATGCCTAAATGATTCACTGGTTCATACTCTAAGGCCGTTTCTCAATATGCGTACTTCTCTGTACTTGTGAAACGTCATCAGTGGCAGCCCAAGTACTGTCTCCATTTCCAATTTCGCATCTAACCAAGTACGCTTCAAATCCCCGGATGTGTTCTCGATCTGCCCACATTACCGAGAACGCATCAGAGCAGACTTGTGCGGACTTGAACAGCGAAATATCCCACAATGCATTGCCAGCTCGGTAATGGCGGATGAGAGAACTCCCTACTGGATGTATAATTTCTAAAGTAATACTGTTATTGTGTCACAGAATGAAGTTATAAGAGTTTTTTAGGCGAGAATGTAGTTGTTTAAAATTCAACTGTGGTCAGTTTATCAAGATAAAGCTTACATAAAAAATGCTCAAACAATTTCGGAGATGTGACGGGAAGCTATTAACGTATTTATTATGCATTATATTTAATACTTGTTCAGCCTGTATTCTAAATATGAACTGTCTGATATAAATTGAAGTTCATAATTAAATTCCCTTCTAAAATCAGACTTGTTTGGTGCTGGCATATGTTTGGGAAGGTTTCTATTTTATGCTTAAATGCGATCGGTCCGTTGTTACACGTAGATTAAACAATTCAAAGGAAAGTAAAAGAACTGAGCACTTCTTCCACCACTGACAGGCTTTATACAAGATGTTTTAGGATTTTATCTAGGTGTAAAAAGTAAACCGTGTTGTCTCCATAGCCAAGTACGCTGCTGTTCCAATTGTAGAATAACCCAACTGCGTTCTCTCGTCCTCCGGAGTATGTACTCGCAAGTCCAACTTCCTAGTACAGACTTAGGAAGTACCCGAGTCGTACTTCGCCTACTTGGTATTGAGAAACGGCCTAAATCTCAGTTTTGACCAAATGATTCAGCGATTCACGTTTACTGACCTTCTCGTTATGTGGCCTTGTTTCTATGTGCGCGTGTGTGCGTGCATTTCCCTCCACAGGTCGTTAAGCGAGACCTGGAGGACTGCGAGGCTCACGTCATGGCCCTGGAGACTCTGGTCTCGCCATCCAACAGAACCAAGTTCGAGCATCTGTACGCTGACTGGAAGCTGCTCTATAAAGCCGTGCGGGTAAGACGAATAGTCAGACCCTCTGGAGGGGGCGGGGCCGAGCCGAGCCGAGCCGAGCCCTAAACAGGCGTGAGAGTGTGATGAGCGAAGGCGTTTCCCCTCCCGCTGTGCTTTGATCAGCCCTTGATTAAAGTGCCCGTACATTCTGGCTCGAAGATTTTCCCAAACAAAGAGCTGCCAGCGCGGCCAATTTTCTCTCGGCGAGGCTACTCCGCACTGGGGGGCGGGGCAAACCCAGGCGTTAATGAAGGCCCCAAGGAAGCTGGTTGTCGGATTGCTTTCTAATTAGGTTAACGTGCAGAGCGAGCCGCGGAAAAGTGGCCATGTTCCAGCCTCTGATTCGCAGCACTTTCACGTTTTGGGGTTTTTTTGTAACCAGGGGAAGGTGAGCGAGAGCGAGGAGAGCATTTCGGAGCACGAGCGCTTCCACGAGAGCCTGCTGAACGTCGAGAAGTGGCTCATGATCATGAGGCAGAAGCTGGAGTCATTCAGAGGGCCGGACGGCGAGTGGAGCGTCGAGAACCGGCAGCACGAGGCTGAGGTGACGCTTAGAACATATCCCATCATGTTCTGATCACTTACATAAGGGTTATTGTTCGGTTAAAACCAAATGATTCAATGAGTCAGTCAATGACTCACTGAATCAGATAGGAGCCAGTATTCCTTACGACAGAATGATTCACTGACTCACTCACTGATTAAGACTTGATTAAGATTTGAATCTAGTTCATGACCAAATGATTCGCTGATGCAAACACAG
This sequence comes from Ancistrus triradiatus, assembly GCA_025084515.1. Taxonomy (NCBI): domain Eukaryota; kingdom Metazoa; phylum Chordata; class Actinopteri; order Siluriformes; family Loricariidae; genus Ancistrus; species Ancistrus triradiatus. Next base: position 23,959 of record JAJAGP010001742.1, read on the forward strand.
AGAGGAATATGGAGTTAGTATCAATCACTACCAAATGATTCCCTGACTCACTGAAAAACAGAGGTGTGAATGTCATTCATGATTAAATGATTCACTGATTCAGACTGACTCACTGAGTGAAACAGATTCAAATGTAGTTCATGACCAAATGATTTACTGGTTCAAACACTAATTTCCCCAACAGAGGAGTCGGTATCAGTATCAGTCACCAAATGATTCACCAACTCGACAAAAGATGAATGCCATTCATGATCAAATGATTCACTGATACAATTGACTCTCTGAACAAAAGAGGAGCCAATCTCTATCAAACAGAATGATTCACTTTTTCAAACACAGAATGTCATTCATAATGAAATGATTCACAGATTCAGATGGCTCTCTGAACAAAAGATGAATGCCATTCATGATCAAATGATTCACTGATTCAAATGAGTCAGTGAACAAAAAAGTCTCAGACATTAGTGAATCTAATTTGTGACCATAAGATTCATTGATTTAAACACCCACTGATAGAGAAGCAATTCCTTGAGTCATGAGCCAGTGATTCACTGATTCAAATACTAAAGAGTTGTTAATACATCAGTGATTCACTGAATCAAACACTGACTCACTCAGAGAGAAGCATTTCCTAGTCATGACCAAATGGTTCACCAATTCAGATGACTCTCTGAACAAAAGGCGAATGCATTCATCATCATATGATTCATCGATTCAGAGTCACTGAACAAAAAAGTCTCCGACTGAGACATTAGTGAATCAAATTTGTGACCATAAGATTCGCTGATTTAAACACCCACTGAAAGAGAAGCGATTCCTGAGAGAGAAGTGAGCCAAATACTTATCACTGATTCAAATACTAAAGAGTTGTTAATACACTAGTGATTCACTGAATCAAATACTGACTCAGAGAGAGAAGCAATTCCTAGTCATGACCAAATGATTCACTGATTCAAACAGTGACTCCCTGAACAATGGAGAGACAACTGAATAATTTCTTGATTCAAAACCATAAAGGTACCTTAGCCTGTGTTTCTGTGCCCGTCCTGCAGAGGGCGCTGGGTGAGTTTCCAGAGAAGGAGCTACAGCTGCACAGGACCGACGGTCAGGGTAACGTGGTGCTGCTCAAAACCTCCGACGAGGGCAAAGTTCACATTCAGCGCGACCTCAGGCGCCTCCGGGAGTCCTGGCTGGCTCTGCATGACCTCAGTCTGAACCTGTACAGGTGAGTCTGGAGCCCTCTGATTGGTCCGTCATGTTCAGAAACATAAGCCTTTAAGCATGCAGCTAAATTCTATTCGATTTTTAAAAACTACAAGCGAAAGAAGCTAAATAATAATGTAAACATAAATTACTTTAAAAAATTTAAGACATCTGATTCTTTACATTTTTTGTTTATTAAATTATTTATTTTTAAACATAAATTATAAAAGTACAAATCAAAATAAATTCGTTGTTGTATGCAAATAATTTTTAATGTATTTTTTTGTAAATACTAATAATGCTGTTTAATTGTACATTGTTTAATTATAAAAGTAAATTTAAATCTGATTTCTTGGAATATGTTTCTGTAAATCATATTATTTTTAGCTGATACATTTAGCTGTAGGTTTAGATCAAGTTTAAGTCGATTTATATGTCAAAAAAATTTAATTACAAACTAAAAGTAATTAATTAACAGAACATCTAATTCTTCTAAATATATTTTTCATACATTGTAAAATGTTTAGAATACATTGTAAAGTATAAAAACATAAAGAAAGTAAATTAATTAATTAAAGGAAAGTACTAAATTATTTTTAAGCATTTTTTTTTTTACAATAAGTAACACAATAATAAAATAACTAAATTACAAGAACAGCGACTGATTCCTCTTAATGTATTTGTTTAATTATAAAGCCTATACATTATAAATTCTACGTTTATTAAGTAAAAAAAATTCCTCAAACAAAATAAAATGGTAAAATGTAAAAACTAATATTAAAAACATTGTCCCTAATATTTGTTTTTATTTGAGTTTATAAATTTTTTTAAATTAAGGAATAAAATAAGTAATGCTAAAAGTTTACTAGTAAATGGAGTCCTGTTTTGTTGTCAGGTTGCTGAATGGAGGCGGAGCGGCGGTGGGTCCGGACCCGTCGTCCCATCCCCCCCAGCATTAGGGGGCGACCTCAGTCTGGAGCAGATAAAGGGAGGAAGTGGAGCGGCCGGTCACTCGGACCCGGACCTGGGCCTCCGGCTTAGGGCGGATGTGCGGATTGGGCGGGGCGAGGGCAGGGGGTTTAAAGCGGTCACCAAACACGATGGCGGGTCCCAGACAGAGGACGGAGAGTTCAGCCCAAATACCACGCCACCTAGAGGCTGTGCTGCAGAACACAGTGTCTTCACGGCTACAGAGGACGAGCCGGACTCGATCAGTGCGGGGGCAGGAGGGACGGGGCACAGAGACGCCCTCGGAGCGAGCGGGGTGATTAAAGGGCCCGTGGGATGGGCGGAGGAGCAAATTCGAATTGAGCTTGGGGCGGGACTCGATTTGGGCTCCAGTGCAGACGTCGGACCCACAGCCGGAGCTCGGACCTCCACAGAGGTAGGAAAGTTTAAGCACCCCGAAGGACATCCCCTCACCGCAGAAACCAGGTCCGGGTCGTTACGTGGTGTCACAAATAAAATTCAGGTGAATTCGTGTGTGGAAATTCAATTGGAAAAATAATAATAGAAGTTAAATATATTTTTTTCATAAATTGTAAAATATGTTTAGTTTACGCTGTAAAGTATAAAAACAGGCTGTATTATAATAATAATAATAATAATAATAATAATAAAAAATAATAAGCGAATAAAGCATGAATTGTCAATTGAATACATTTACAAGTGAAATAGAAATGATAGGAAAATAAGGGCTAGTTAATTAAAAAGCCTAAATTACATTTATCAATAATAATAAAAAAAGATTTTTATTTAGATCAATTACTGAAAATGAATGAGGTAAAAAATAAGTGAATAAATTGATTCAAATAACAATATACAATTAATATATTTTTATATTTTAAGCATACATTGTGCCTTTTTAAAATGGCAAGTAAAATAGAAATAATCATAGAATAAAGGCTAATATTACTTATTTAGAGCCTAAATTGCTTCTTTGATGCAATAAAACATTTTTTATTCAGATTAATTTCTCAAAAATGATTTAGATTATAAAATAAAGTTCTCATTTAATATTTATTATGAAACGTAAATTTATAAAATAAGCATCTGTAAAAACATTTATTTAGTTACATGTTGAAATAATAAACGAATAAATAATGCCGAAAACATACGAATAAATTAAGCACATTTCTTACACACTTTGTTTCTTCCGGATACTCCACATTCCAGACATGCGTTGGGTTAATTGGTGTCTCTAAAGTGTCCCAGACTTTGTACCTGTGCTGCTGGTTATATATAAAATGAGACCGGGACCCGGAGCAGGTTTGGAGGCTTCTTGTGAAAGCTGCTGCTTATCCTGAATCGATCCTGTGTTGCAGCTGAGGGAGCGGCGTGCCGACTGGGAGTCTCTCCGGCGACGGTTCGAGGCCTGGCTCCAGACGGAAAATGGAAAGCTGACGGCGATCACGATGGACCAAACGGCGCCGAGCGCCAGAGCTCTGAGGACGAGACGGAACACACTCAAGGTCGCTGTCCTCGCCCTGCTGCCGATGAAAGCCGTGGTGCCCAAGCGTGAGCCCTGTTCGGGTGGGGTTAGTGTATCAGGTGGAGCGTCCACGATCGATATGCACGGTCTGACGTTCGATAGAAGACCTTCCCTTGTTACCTCTGAAGTGTAAGCGATGCACAACGATGCGCGTTGTGTTGTAGAAGTCGTGTTAATAAAAAACACTGCGATTAAAAGAGGAAACGACTAGTCAGAGGTTTAAAAGTGTAAGTAAGAAGCTCTGTCATAGCCTCACCATATCCTGAGTGAAAATGTTCCTTTATTTCTGAAGCATTGCAATTCAAAGTGGTGTACTGGCGCTGTCAAAAAAACAAACGATCAGGCTAATGACAGGACATACAGGTCCATGCTTGGGCTCCACTCCAAAACATTAAACCACAAACGGTTTGTGGATGTTCTGAACACGAACATGACTTTAATCTGGACCCGTGTGTGTGTGTGTGTGTGTGTGTGTGTGTGCAGGGCCTGCGTGCCGGCGTGCCACGTGGTCAGGCCCAGTTCCAGCGACTGATGGACGTTTGGCAGACTGAAGCAGGCGCGGAGAACACCGACCTGGAGGAGCTGCGCTACAGATGGATGCTTTATAAATCCAAACTGAAGGAGGCCGAGGCTCTCGGAGTTCAACTCAAACCCACGGTACTGCGGCGAGCGCCCACCAGGGGGCGCCAAAACCACAGAAATGCGACTCGGTTAAAGTGTGGTCAAAATATGCAGTTGCTTTTCTGAATTATTAATGTAAAACGTGAACGTGACAGATTAGACTGACGTTCTGAGACTAAACAATACTAAAGGGAGGGTTTTGAAATGGTACGTTTCATTTACAGAAGAGTAATAATAGAGGACGGGGTGCTTAAACTTTTGCAAAAAGCTGTAACTAATGGTGCTGCTCGGGCTGCATTTAATGAACGCTTTAAAATGATGATTAATTCATATTGTTATTGTTGTTGTTGTTGTTGGTAGTAGTGGTATGTGGATGCTATAACCAGTTGTAGCCACAAGAGGGCAGTCATGTAGCACCAGCTGACTCTGTGTTCTGCTTTCCAGGGTGAAGCGCTACAGCAGGAGGAGTTTGTTCGGGATAAGAAGGTACTTTATTTTTTCTGTAAGTTTCATCAGACGTTTTGGGTTTAGCCTAAAAATAAGCAGCTCAGTCTGGGACGGGGAGGGGGACGGGGACGTGCGCTGGTTTTTGCGATAGGATCTGAATCAACTTGAGCTAACGAGCCACCTGAACCCACGAGGTTCGTTTAATTTGGTGTCTCTGTGGGACGCTGGGAGTTTCTCTCTGTCTCTCTGTAGGAAGTGTGCTAATCCTGCTGAATCATTTCCTGCCTTCTTGAGGATTCGCACCTTGTTTCGGACCTCCCTCTGCCCCCGTCTGTCCTATACGAGCGGCCTCGCTGCATTTTTACCCACGCTTTTCTGAGCTTTTCGCCACTAAAGAGGCGTGGCCTTTGTACCTTTCTGTCTTCGTACCTTTTTGTCATTCCCAGTGACGAGGTGTGTGAGGGGTGACCCTCTATACATCTGAGTAAGGAGGTGTGGCCTCTGTAATCATACCTGTGAGTCCCATTGAAGGCGTGGCCTCTGTAGCTTGCCGTTTCAGAGAAGAGGCGTGGCCTCTGTACCTGTTATTCTACATGAACAGGTGTGACCTCTCTAGCTGTCAGCCTTAATTTACATTTACAGCATTTAGCAGACGCCCTTATCCAGAGCGACTTACTATTCACACAATCTTACAATCCAAGCAATAGTTGGTTAAGAGCCTTGCTCAAGGACCCAACAGTGGCAGCTTGGCAAAGGTGGGATTTGAACCTGGACCTTTTTGGTCGATAGTCCAGTACCTTAATCGCTAGGCTACCACAGTCCCCTAATTAAGGAGGTGTGACTTATTTAACTTTTAGTATTAGTGAGGAGGAGTGTCCTTTGTACCTATTATCAAATAGGTGTGGCCTGTGTACCTGCCAGTCTTAATTTGTAGGTGTGGCTTCTGTATCTGATATTCTCAGGAGGCGTGGCTTCTGTATCTGATACTCTCCAGAGGTGTGGCTTCTGTGACTGATATTCTCAGGAGGCGTGGCTTCTGTATCTGATATTCTCTGGTGGCGTGGCTTCTGTATCTGATATTCTCTGGAGGTGTGGCTTCTGTATCTGATATTCTCTGGAGGTGGGGCTTCTGTATCTGATATTCTCTGGAGGTGTGGCTTCTGTATCTGTTTATTCTCTGGAGGTTGTGGCTTCTGTATCTGATATTCGCTGGAGGTGTGTTTCTGTATCGGATTTCTCTGGAAGGTGTGGCTTCTGTATCTATGTTCGCAGGAGGTGGGCTTCTTTATCGATGTTCTCTGGAGGTGTGGCTTCTGTATCTGATATTCTCTGGAGGTGTGGCTTTCTGTATCTGACTTATTCTCAGGAGTGGGCTTCTGTCTCTGATATTCTCAGGAGGTGGTGCTTCGGTATCTGATATTCTCATTAGGTGGGGCTTCTGTAGCTATATCTCAGGAGGTGGGGCTTCTGTATCCTGATATTCTCAGGAGGCCATGGCTTCTGTATCTGATATTCTCTTGGAGGTGGGGCTTCCTGATCTGATATTCTCTGGAGGTGGGGCTTCTGTATCTGATGTTCTCTGGGGTGGGGCTTCCTGTACTGATTTTTCTCGGAGGTGGGGCTTTCTTGTATCTGATGTTCTCTGGAGGGGGGCTTCTGTATCTGATGTTCTCTGAGGTGGGGCTTCTGTATCTGATATTCCTGGAGTTGGGCTTCTGTATCCTGATATCCCTCTGGGGTGTGGCTTCTTTATCTGATACTCTGGAGTGTGGCTTTCTGGTAATCTGATACTCTCTGGGTGTGCTTCTGTAATCTGATACTCTTCTGGAGGTGTGGCTTCTGTATCTGATATTCTCATGAGGTGTGGCTTCTGTATCTGATATTCTCAGGAGTGTGGCTTCTGTTCTGATGTTCTGTGGAGGTGTGGCTTCTGATCTGATATTCTCTGAGGTGTGGCTTCTGTATCTGATATTCTCAGAGGTGTGGCTTCTGTATCTTTCATATTTTCTGGGTGGGGCTTCTGTATCTGATACTCTCTGACGTGGGCTTCTGTATCTGATTTTCTCCAGGAGGTGTTGCTTTCTGTATCTGATGTTCTCTGGAGGTGTGGCTTCTGTATCTGATATTCTCTGGAGGTGGGGCTTCTGTATCTGATATTCTCTGGAGGTGGGCTTCTGTATCTGATATCTCTGGATTTGGGGCTTCTGGTATCTGATATCTCTGGAGGTGGGGGCCTTTCTGTATCTGATGTTTCTCTGGAGGTGGTGCTTCTGTATCTGAATGTCTCTGGTGTGGGGCCTTCTGTCTCTGATGTCTCTGGAGGTGGGCCTTATCTGATATTCCTGAGGTGGGGCTTCTGGGGTATCTGATTATCTCTGAGGTGTGGCTTCTGTATCTGATATTCCTCTGGAGGTGGTGGCTTCTGTATCTGAATACTCCTCTGAGTGTGGCTTCTGATCTGATACTCTCTGAGGTGGGTGCTTCTGTATCTGATATCCTGGAGGTGTGGCTTCTGTATCTGATACTCTGGAGGTGTGCTTCTGTATCTGATACTCTCTGGATGGTGTGGCTTCTGTATCTGATACTCTCTGGAGGTGTGGCTTCTGTATCTGATATTCTCAGGAGGTGTGGCTTCTGTATTTCTTATATTCTCAGGAGGTGTGGCTTCTGTCTCTGGCGTTCTGTGGAGTGTGGCTTCCTGTATCTGCTATTCTCTGGAGGTGTGGCTTCCTGTATCTGTATTCCAGGATGTGTGGCTTCTGTATCTGATATTGTCTGGAGGGGGGGCTTCTGTTCTGATACTCTCTGAAGTTGGGGGCTTCTTGTATCTGATATTTTCTGGAGGTGGGCTTCTGTACTGATACTCTCTGAAGGTGGGCGTCTGTATCTGATGTCTCAGGAGGTGTGGCTTCTTATCTAGGTTTCTCTGGAGTGGGGCTCTGTATCTGATATTCTCTGAGGTGGGGCTTCTGTATCTGATATCGCTGGAGGTGGGGCTTTCTGTATCTGAATATTCTCTGGAGTGGGCTTCTGTATCTGATATTCTCTGGAGGTGGGCTTCTGTATCTGATATTCTCTGGAGGTGGGGCTCTGTATCTGATATTCTCAGGAGGTGTGGCTTCTGTATCTGATCTTTTTCTGGAGTGGGCTTCTTATCTGATACTCTCTGGAGGTGGTGCTTCGTATCTGATGTTCTCTGGAGGTGGGCCCCCTTCTGTATCTGATGTTTCTCTGAGTGGGGCTTCTGTATCTGAATGTTCTCTGAGGTGGGGCTTCTTATCTGATGTTTTTCTGGAGGTGGGGCTTCTGTATCTGATACCTCTGAGGTGGGGCTTCTGTATCTGATGTTCTCTGGAAGGTGGGGCTTCTGTATCTGATGTTCTCTGGAGGTGGGGTTCTGTATCTGATGTTCTCTGAGTGGGGCTTCTGTAGTCTGATATTCTCTGGAGGTGGGGCTTCTGATCTGATAGTCTCTGGAGGTGTGGCGTCTGTATCTGATATTCTCTGGAGGTGTGGCTTCTGTATCTGATACTCCTCTGGAGGTGGGTGCTTCTGTATCTGATATTCTCTGGAGGGTGGCTTCTGTATCTGTTGTTCTCTGGAGGTGTGGCTTCTGTATGTGATATTCTCAGGAGGCGTGGCTTAATAGGTGTGATTTCTTTATTCTAGCGAAGAGGCGTGGCTTCAGTTCTCTGTACTCTTCTGTACCTGATACCAAAGAGGTGTCATTTGTGCGCCTGCCAGTACGGAGGCGGGGCTTTTTCCACATTTATGACGTTCGCCTGCATTAAATACGTAAAAATCCTTGGCACCTTTTTAAGAGATTTCAGAACTCGACGTATCAGCGCTCGCCTTGAAAGGAGTTTTTATTTTCAGTCGTGTGCCCGGGTGGCTGGCGCCGGTCGGCGGTGCGGAGGTGGACCCACTGTAATTAGACTGATCATGGCTGAAGAGAAGTGGAATATGGCCGAGGAGGGAAATGTTCTCTTCCCACCCACCCACGCTCCCTCTCCTTCTCTCTGAAGCCTTGGCTCAGATCGTCTCTCGCTCGCAGCGCTCCTCTGATCTTCAGCTCTACAGAGGCGTCAGATTAGGGGGGGGAGATGGCGCAGCGCCGTGCCTGCTGTTAGCGCCCAGGTGTGGGCGGTTTCTCACTTTCGTTATTCAGAAGGAATCCGGAGCTGGAGCGGAGTTAATGAGAGCTTTCTTCATGTCTCGACTGTAGGAGTCGTCTTTGTGAACGTGTGAATTTATTTCTCTGACCTATGAGTCGCGGCGGCGGTAAGCTGGCGTTTGGTCAGGGTTTAGGACGTGAGACACGAGAACACGGCGTACCCTTTGCTCATCGTACAAAAATGAGGTGAAATTTGTGTGTGTGTGTGTTGGCAGGACACCTGTTGCGGGTTTCTGTGCCGCGTGTGTCGGGTGGCGCTGCCCCTGCAGTTGCTGCTTCTGGCGCTGCTGCTCTTCGCCTTCCTGCTGCCACTGATGGACGAGGGCGCCAGCTGCTCGCTCTCCAACAACTTCGCCCGCTCCTTCAACGTCATGCTGCGCTACCATGGGCCTCCGCCCACCTAACTGCAGCGGGCATGCCCACCTTATACACAACTTCACACTTTGCTTAGATGGAGCCACTATGCCGCTGTACCAACCTACATTCATCTAAACTCCAAAAATACCAACCCACATCCATCTAAACACCAAATATATTAACCTATGTCCATCTAAACACCGAATATACCAACTTGCATCATCTAAACACCAAATATACCAACCTACATCCATCTAAACTCCAAAAATATCAACCTACGTCCATCTAAACACCGAATATACCAACCTGTGTCCATCTAAACACCAAATATACCAACCTGTGTCCATCTAAACACCAAATATACCAACCTACGTCCATCTAAACACCAAATATACCAACCCACGTCCATCTAAATTCCAAAAATACCAACCTACGTCCATCTAAACTCAAAAATACCAACCTACGTCCATCTAAACTCAAAAATACCAACCTACGTCCATCTAAACACTGAATATACCAACCCACGTCCATCTAAACACCAAAAATGCCAACCCACGTCCATCTAAACACCAAAAATGCCGACCCACGTCCATCTAAACACCGAAAATACCAACCCCTGTCCATCTAAACACTGAATATACCAACCCACGTCCATCTAAACACCGAATATACCAACCCCTGTCCATCTAAACACCGAATATACCAACCCACGTCCATCTAAACACCGAAAATACCAACCCACGTCCATCTAAACACCGAATATACCAACCCACGTCCATCTAAACACCGAAAATGCCAAACCCACGTCCATCTAAACACCGAAATGCCAACCCACGTCCATCTAAACACCGAAATGCCAACCCACGTCAATCTAAACACCGAATGCCAACCCACGTCCATCTAAAAACACGGTAAATGCCCAACGCCAGTCCATCTAAACACCGAACATACCAACCCACGTCCATCTCCACACCGAATATACCACCCACGTCCATCTACACACCGAAAATGCAACCCACTCCATCTCACACCGAAAATACCAACCCACGTGCCATCTAAACACCGATATACCACCCACGTCCATCTAAACACCGAATATACCAACCCACTGGTGGCGTCCATCTAAACACCAAACAATACCAACCCACGTCCATCTACACACCGAATATACCAACCCAGTCCATCTAAAACACCGACAATGCCACCCCGTCCATCTAAACACCGAAAATTGCCAACCCACGTCCATCTAACCACCGAAAATGCCAACCCACGTCCCTCTAAACACCGAAAATTTCCCCTAACCCACGTCCCTCAAAAACACGGTAAATGCCAACCCACGTCCTGTAAAAACACCCGGCCCGTCATGAATTCTAAATCAACGGTTCTTCACCTTCCTACCTTCTGTTACTTGCACAGAACTAAACTCACTCACACAGCCACCTTACATAAAACACACCCCAACACCTAATGCACACCTACACACACTGAGCCTTCTCTTATATTTAGCGACCACGTTTTTATTCCCCCACACACACACACCACTTGCTCCCGTTGCAAAAGTTTAGCCCCCTGCTCAATTTAAGCGTACTCAACCTACAGCGTTTGAATATGCCGTATTTAAAAGGTTGACCAACACCTTAACAGAGATTCACGAACTGTTTCTCAATGCTGCGCCAAGTTTTAACCTTAACCTGGATTCGTTTGAACCTGGACCTCAGCCCGAACAGTCCGTTTTCTTGAAGTTAGTTTTCGCAGCCACTTCCGGTTTGAACGTTTCCTGAACCATGTGGCTTTTTCCATGCGGTTTTCATGCTTAATAATCCGATAGCAGCAGGATGTTGCAACATAACGTCAAACTTAATATTAGAGAAACAATCTGTAATTTTCTCGAGCATATACTAAGTATATGTTTTTAGAGTCTCCACAAAAGCGCTCGATTTTCCGCATTGCCATTTGTGTTGTTGATTTTTACCTTTTTTAAATTTGTTGGGTTTGCAGTCACACAAGAGAATCCCCATCTGATGTATGTAAATACCCAAAAGAAGCGCAGTCTCGAGGATGAGTGCACCTGGCATCGTGGTTTTGTTCGACGCGAACTGCCAGATCGATGGAAAATCGGGTAACTGGTATGCGTGCTACGAGTAATCCTTACTGGAGTAATCCGGAATTCTTAATCGGATTTCTAGATGGGAGTAAGCTGTATAACTGGCATACGGCTTGAATAATCGGATAATTTGCAGACATCCGACTACATCATATTATTAAGTGCTTCATCGTGTTTCCCGTTTACCTATCCTTATGAGGACCGGATGTCCCCCACAAGGGGTAGGAAACATGCAATCTCGTTAACGTTTCCTCAACAGCCCCTCGTCTTGGTTGGGCTCGAGGTTGTCGGGGGTTAATATGAGGCCATAGTGGAGGTGTAGCTCTAATTATCTACATCTACAGTTGATCATTATGTCGGTGGGAGGAACGTTCTTCGGCTTTCCTCGTCCACATCAGATAGCCCAGATCATCATGAAGTAGCTTTACAAGCTTTGATAAGCTTGATATTTTTATCAGATTAGACATATCCTATTTAGCCTTTTGCCCTTAGACGAGTTATTTTTATATAGACGTGACACTGGGAGGCTGGGCTCCTGGAGCAAGGCCTGATTTAGGGAAGTCTCAGCGCGCAATGGACCAAAGACCGACGCTCCCCGAGCTTTATCACTACAGTCCTTAGGGAGCGAGATGAAAAGAATGCCCTTTTTGGGTAACGGAATACACAACCCCGCCCCCCCCCCCCCCCCCCCCCCCCCCCCCAGAATGTGGATGCCAGTCCAGGGCAGGCCCTGCCCCACCCCTCCCTGCCTCCCCTCCCTCATTACGTCCCAATGTTTTCCCAAATCGTTTGTTTTTTCTCTCTAAGATCTCAGGACTTTGTTCCCACGGAGGATCTGCCCGTGTTTGACCTCTGGTTATTTTTTGCGCTCGGCTTCCTCTCAGCGGGGTCCCGAGCGTTTTCTACAGCACCAGGACCAAATTTAGGCACCGCGAACGGAACGGCCGTGTCGAAGATTTACTACCGGGTCTTATTTTTAGGTTTTCGTCATCTCTCTTATGCAACACACACATGAAGAATCTTAAATGCTTCTTAAATACTGATGGCGCCGCTTCCCTTTAATCGGCGGGTTCCTCCTCTAAGGTCCGCGTTTTCGAGTGAACCGTGTGCTGGTTATTTATTGGGGGAAAAAGAACGGTTCCGTGTTATTTTCGTACTCTTGTTTTTAAAACCTGCTACTTAAGCGATGTATTTAACCACGATTGTTGATCTGCCAATAAATATGCAACCTACATAAATAATGCTTTGGTCTGCCTTCTCATTCGCGACCAGATATTTCTTGACAGTTTCGGGTTAATCTTGCCCACTGCAGCTGTTCCCCTCCCCACCCCCCAATGCCGTCACAGACTGTTTTAACCTTGGAGCTACAGAATGGTCACTTTCAGATGATATGAGCTTTCGCACCAATTCTACAGACTGCTTTGAGGGACGATCTCCCACGGAGCCACGGAACGCATCACATCAGTCCGTTATCTGTGGGTTTTTTTGGATTTTAAGCACAAACTTCTGTGTTGATTATTCGGCTGGATTACGTATACGTAAATGGTGTTAGATCTGGACGGATCCCACAAACTTGGGTCACTCAGGGTTCCTCAGGGTTACCTTCAAATGAGACCAGACTGAACTTTTTTTGGCTAATCTCCTAAATAGTTCTACCCGTGAAGCAGGTGGCGGAAGCTTATTGTCTCAAAGCAGCTTATTTTCTATCATCTAAGCCCAGTCCGGAATCATCAGCCTAGCCGACAGTGGCAAAGGAAAACTCCCTAAACGTTATGAGGAAGAAACCACGGGAGGACCGAGACTCAAAAAGGACTTGACTAGATAAGTAGGAATTAAACTGCTAACCTAACAAATCCAACATGTAGATGAATAAATTGGATATAATGCATTAACCTTTAGCATATAAAACCCACAAACACCAACACCTTACCTCCAAACTGGTGACCAAACAGGAGGATATGAATCCGGGAAGAAGCAGACTTTATGCTGATATTTTTCGTCCTGGCGTGTGGACCCAAAACAATCACCCAAGCCGTACCAAACCTTATCTTAGGCCAGGGTGGCAAGAAGACGCTTTCCTCTTGTGAAAAGTGAAGCGTGGTGGGTGTCAGCAGCATTGTGTTGTGGGGTTTTTTTGGAAAAGAAAATGGATGCATACAAATTCCTAAGCCAAACCTGCAGCCCTCTGTTAGATATTCGAAGGCACGTCCAATAAAACAACAGGGAGGCCTAAGGATAGGAAGGTGAAGGTCCTAGAGTGGCCAAGTCCGAGCCCTGATCTAATTCTGAATGTCTGTGGATTCCACTGGAGTAGGCCGAAGCAGGTCATGGCTTTATTTGAGGCATCACTGTTTGGTTTTAGCTTTATTTGATCAGTAGTGTTGAGGACACGCTTCCACGCACACACATACAGAGTCTTGTCTGAATGGTTAATCATTGCTTTTGACCGGAGTCAATTTATAAACCTGGTTGTTTGTCTTCCAGGTGTGTGTGCGATCTATCTACTGATCCATAACCGCACTGTCATCGTTCGTTCCCCAAGAGCAGTCCGATGTACTTAAACAAACAAGCCGCCGGTTCTTGTACGAGCGAGCACACCCTGCCTCTGTGTGCGCTGGCATTTCTCTCTGGCTGGTGTATAAACACGCTGTGCCAGCGCTCTGTGTGTAAACTGGTGGTTCATTAACCCGCAGGAAGCTGGGCATAACTCTACACGCAGATCCGCTGAAAGATTCGTACCACGGGTTAATCGTCCGTCTATCAGGTTAAGCAAGGGTGGAAACATGGACGTGGTGATCACAGAATCAGTATTGTTATGCCATCCTGGGGGCACAGCGGTCCAGTTTGCGATGCCAATATCAGCGTGACCCAGGTTCAAGTCCTCCCGGGTCACATTTACGATTAGTGACCCCTGTCCAGTCCTGGACATTAGGGGTACAAACTGCCCTCACTCTTATGTTCGATGTTTGATTTATGTACACGTACTATTGTCTTATATTCGACATGTATCTGTTTTATATTCTCTGTTCTGTTCTATATATCCAGGGTTCCCAACCTATGGTCCGGGCCTTCCTCAGGGAGGCGCCAAACGTGACAGCGGGTGCAGTATCCGCTCTGAGGTTCTCCGAGTCCGTCAGAATATAATTGGCACATGTTAAATGTTATTAAAATAACACACTTACTGGCAATATATATAAAATTACTTAGTGTTTAACAAGCTTAAGTAAAAAAAGTATATAAAATATATATAAAATATTAAATCCTATAAAACAATGCACAAACTGCAAAAGCTGTTCATGGAAAGAGTTGAGGAACATGAGAGTCGAGGACCAAACAGTTCAGGGGGTTGCCCTGACCTCCAAATTCCCCAGGTCTCAATTGGATCGAACGTCTGTGGGAAGTGCTGGAGCAACAAGCTGATTCCAGGTACACAGGATCTTTAGATTTTGCATATAGCATGTGCAATGGAGAAAGGTAGGAGCATCAAAAATGTAAGTTAAGAATAAGAAAAAAAACAGTACAAATGAATATAAAAGTAAAATAATATTAATATTAATAAATAATGTTGCCGTGACGATGCTGAAATGCAGTCTCGTTGGTGACAGCAAAATCGCTTTCTCATCCCAGAGCAATCAGACCAAAAATAATGACCCGATGACTCAAGCTCCGCCCCGGCGTTGTCTCTAGGGATTACAGGTCATCTCCAAATGGTGCAGTCCTCCCTGTTTCGTAACAGCACTGGCGTTGTGCAAGCGGTGATAGGTGGGTTGGGTTTGAGGCAGGCCTTGCGCTGGCTTCCTGGAGGGTTATTTTAATTCCGTCCATCGCTTTGCATGATGTTTGCATCTCCAGCCAGAGAGGAGAACCTGTGTGTTTGGGGAAAACAACAGGGCGTCGACTTCCAGGCAGGCGTAGGACGTGAACATTGGAGATGTTTCACCAAGGATGCTCCAACAAGCCTAATGTAAGTGGTGGAAATCTGGTAAAGTGGAAAAACACAATAGTACAATAATAACAAAAGTTTGTGGACACCAGAGTACAACCTCCTTTGCTGCTCCTTTATTAGTATGAGACCAGATTGTGGAACAGTAGTGCATCGTTGGCATTCCGCTTCACCCCAAAGTGGCATTGGAGTTAAGGTCAGGGCTCAGTTGACAGCCATAACTTACCAGGTTGCTTCAAAGATGTGCCCGAATTAGGGGAGGCTGGGTTTGGGTGTTACCAAGCCCTGGAACTGGACCCACCCCACGACCTTGATCGGGCAACGCAAGAGTAAAACACTCCCTCGCATTCACCCTCTTCTTCTGGAAAAGTGCTTGTTTTATTCGTTTGTTAAAATAAAGAGTACTGCAGAGTAATATGAGGTAAGAAATGTTTATCTGGTGTGTTGCTTATCCGGAGGCGGAGTAGAATCGCTAACGCTGGGATTTAACAGCTCTGATCAGACTCTGTGTCGCACTGAAATGGCAAATCACCAGTCATGACCATCTGCCCACTGTGAACGAGTGGGATGGTGGAGAAGTTCCACCGCGGGGCGGGAAAACCTGTGAAAATAACCACCAGAGAGAACGAACTGACAGAGCTGAAAGAACAGAAGAGCAGCCGCCATACAGACTAAAAGGGTCAGTGCCTTTTACAGTACACGACCCGATTACACACTGGTTTAGAACCGGCTTCAGACTTTAAAGTAAAAACCAAAAGCCAATTAGGATCACTTATATAAATCATCATAGTCGGACCTTTCAAAATCGTCACGTTACAGTCTTAAGGCCTCAAAACTATACACACCGAACGGCAAAACACAAACAAGACAAACCAAATCAGACATCGGGTACATGTTTTTGGAAAAAGAATAAAGAAAGAAAAGAGCACGGAGACTTTCAACATCTCGCACTAAAACATGATTTAGGAGGTCTACCCGTTCACACATCAAAGTTTAAGCTCGTTCTCAAATATAATTTATTATTAATCATTCATAATGTTACTATTATTTTTCATCGATCCAAGCCTGAACTTTTTATAAGCGAGTAAAAGGGCTCTGTGCTTCCGAGGAGCGAGAAAACAGGAGCTGCTGCGAGTTTTTGTCACCGGCGAATAGAATAACGTCGCATTTTCACCATCCGGAGTGCTACTCGAATCGATTTATTATCGCTTGAATAAATCGCACACAAAAAATTGTGTTTAAAATGAAGTTTTTGGACTAATGTCCTAAATACGTTCCGCCCGTGAAGCATGGTGGTGGAAGCTTATTGTCTCAAAGCAGCTTATTTTGTATCATCTAAGCCCAGTCCTGAATCAATCAAGCCTAGGCCGACAGTGGCAAGGAAAACTCCCTAAACGTTATGAGGAAGAAACCACGGGAGGACCGAGACTCAAAAAGGGACCTGACTAGATAAGTAGGAATTAAACTAAGCTACCTAAAAAATACAATATGTAGATGAATAAATTGGAGATAATGCAATATAAACCTTTAGCATATACATCTGGCACCACCAACACCTCACCTCCAAACTGGATGACCAAACCAGGAGGATATGAATCAGGGAAGAAGCGTGTCTTTATGAGATTTTTCGGTCTGGGCGTGTGACAACAATCTCCCAAGCCGTACACAAATCTGATCTGTAAGGCAGAGACTGAGATTTATCTTTTTGGACTAAAATCCTAAATACACCTATCGTGAAGCATGGCGGCAGAAGCTTTAATGTTGTTTTTCTTCTTCAGAATGACACCAAACACGCTCTGTTAGTCTTCTGAGCTCTGGTAGTTGCCCCGTGTTACTTTTACTCTAACGCTACATGTGGTGTTTCCATTATGCCGTCCACACCCTGCAGCACCTCATACTGGAGTCACGTAATTACAAGACGCCGCCTTTAACATGCCTGAATCAAAATCCCAACGACTCCGAGCGTCTGGTGCAAACAAAAGACGGCTCGACCCACAACCCTGGCATCTGAGTCAAATTAGGCGGGTCAAGGGTCAGGCCGGAATGCCCTCGGGCACGCCGGTGCCTGTTTGTCCATCCGTCAGAAGAAAAATGTTCCCAGAGAACATGAGGGATCGTTAAAAATATCCTAAACGGAGGAATCCTGGACAATCTGGCAACGCTGTGAAGCGGGTCTGCAGAGTGATTCCGTGTTCAAAGCGTTCACGTTCCCACAGGGATACTGCAGTGAGCCGGGTTGCCAGATGTACTATGCACCCCTTTATACCTGTAACAAATACACAGGAAATGTTGTGCGTTACGGGTTTGAACCCGAGCACTGATTACTCTGGCATGGTTGCCTCAAACGTTTCAAAATCCCCCTTGTAGGAGTAGCTAACGCTAAACTACCGCAGACCTTAAAAGCTGAATGAGTTAGCAATTAGCTACTATCGGTTTTAGGGTTTGTCAGGTTCTCCACATGCCTGTAGCCAACCTGAAGGCAGACAGGTTGCCTCAAGCTGTCCAAAATCCTCCTTGCAGGAGTATCGAACTCTAAATTACCGCAGGCCTTAAAGGCTGAGCGAGTTAGATATGCTGTTACTATCTGTTTGGGGTTTGGTATGTTCTCCACATGCCTGTAGCGATCCCTCCAGGTAGACAGGTTGCCTCAGACTGTCGAAAATCTTCCTTGTAGCAGTGTTGAACTCTAAATTACCACAGGCCTTACAGGCTGAGTGAGTTTTATATGTTGTTGCTGTCTGTTTGGGGGTTGGTATGTTCTCCACACGTTGCCTCAACCTGTCCAAAATCCTCCTTGTACGCGAACAGAATTCAAATACCCTTAGGTTCAGTAGTGGTAATGATGTGGAATGACATTGGCATTTTATTTTCGGGTGACAGTGGCATCTGTTTTGAGGCGCTGGCATATGCCGGTGCCATCCTGTTACATGATGCCGGCGTTCAATTTTATGCACCTTTCTTATGAGTCCAATTTAGAATCGATCAATAAACTGTGGCTTTGCAGATTCATCCAAGCATAAGATGCCAAAGCCAGTGGCATATCCCAGTGTCACCGAAATCGAGTGTTATGTTTGTGCCGACGTCCCACAAACGCGATGCCAACGCCATTCCGTGTTATTAGTGCCTCTTTTTAGGTGCCAAAGGCTGCGTGATGGACTGGCATCGTTCGGTCACTCCCCTCCTAAGTGCCCCTGGGTGTAGCGATCTCAGAACCTTACGAACTGGCAACCCTTAGAGCCCCAATCTGGCAACCCTGGAAGTAGGCGTGCACTGGGAGCTTCGGGGAAATCTGAGCCAGGTGCTGCTTCCATTGCGTTGCATTGCATTTTCCCTCCACTGCCATCAGTCGCGCGGAACTGGAGCTCGGTGCACCTTCATCCTCCTCATCCTCACCATGATCCTGCACGACCCGGAGGGAGCTCGAGCTCTGTCAGTGTAGACCGGAGCAGGATTTGTGGCCCCGTGGAAGCTCGGAGGAATATGGGACGGCTTTAAAGGAGGACTTTTTCCCCCGTCCAGCACCAGGTGCAGAGGAGCAGCTTTCTCTCTCCATCATGGCCGGTCAGGAGTGGAGGGACTGGTTCGAACGCGAGGAGCTGATCGGCCAGATCAGCGACATCCGCGTGCAGAACCTGCAAGGTAGGACACAACTCCGTCATCTTCCTCCTCCTCATCATCCTAATGGAGGGGAGAGATTACGCTGGGTTTATTCTGCGCGCCTATTTAATCAGTGCGCAAACTTTCTGGTGCAACAGTGTAACCGGTTCCTCATCCCATATTCCCGGGGAAGTTCTGCACATCTCCAGCCTCTCTCCGCTCCCACAGGTTCCGGTGTGTTTTAACGCAGAAAGATCCAGAACCGAGTGCGAAGTTCTGGCCTCGAAAACCTCCCGCAGTGTTGGTTAAATATATATATATATATATATATATATATATATATATATATATATATATATATATATATATGAGAAAATGTGTGTGTGTGTGTGTGTGTGTGTGTGTATATATATATATATACACACACACACACACACACATACATACATACATACATACATACATATATATATGTGTGTGTGTATATATAAAATGTCAGAATGATAGTGTGCTACAACTAGGATTATAAGGTTTACAGGTGGGCTATTTAGGGTCTTCTGAGGTTGTTAGGGTTTGTCGGGATTATTTAAGGTTCTTCTGGGATTAAAATGGCTTTGTACAGGGTTTATCTTTGGTTCCTCAATGTGTTTTCTGTTTTTTTTCTGTTATCCATTGGGATTTCACCTGTTTTTTTTTTCTTTTTTTCTTTTTCAGAGTTTCTTTTAGGTTTTATAAGGGTTGTTAAGGAGTCAGTTTTCTTCTGGGGTTCCTTGGGGTTCATCCGGTTCCTCTTGGCTTTCTTCTAGGTTTCCTTGGGGTTCTTCAGAATTATTCGGTTTTATAAGGGTTGTGAAGGGTTCCTTGGAGTCCGTTTGGCTTTCTTTTGGGATTTTCTCATATTTCAAAATGATAGGGTCTTCAGATGGGCCATTTAGGTTCTTCTGGGTCTCTTTAGGGTTTTTTCAGGATTCATTAAGATTTTTCTGGGTTCCTTGGGGTTCCTCTTGGCTTCAGTTCATGTTGTTTTTCTTCAGGGTTCGTCTGTGGTACTTTTCTTTTGGGTTATTTGTAGTTGTTTTCTGGGATTTTCGATTGTCTGGGTTTTAAGGTTTCTTTCAGGGTTTGTAATGGTTGTGAAGGGGTCAGTTTTCCTCAGGGTCCTTTTAGCCGCCTTCTGGGACTTTCAGGTTTCATCAGTTTTCTTTAAGGTCCATCAGCGTTGACGCTGTTTCTCTTCATGGCCGTTTTGATGTTTCTCTGGGTTATAGGTTTTCTTTCAGGTTTTATAAGGGTTGTGGACAGGTCAGATTTGCTTTGAGGTTCCTTCTTGGGGTTCTTTTGGCTTTCTGTCTTTTTCAGGGTATGTCAGATTTCTTTTAGACTCTTTTGTTGAGAGTTGTCCAGGGGTCCATTTCGGTTTCTTCTGGGCTTGTCTGGGTTTCTCAGGGGTTTCAGTTTCAGTTTTGATTAAGATTCTTCTGCGATTATGCTGTTTTTTTTTGTTGTTTGTTTTTTTCTTCAGGGTTCATCTGGGGAGTGTCCCTCTGGTAGCCGTATGGATTTCTTTTTTAGGGTTTCATTTGGTTTTCTTGTGAGATTGTTCTTTATTTTTTCGGGTGTTTTTGCAGGGTTCTGTAGGGTTTACAGTGTTTTATTTGTAGTCTGGATTCCTTTCAGTTTTTTTTACGGATTTATTCAGGGCTGTTTAGATTTATTCTCACTTATGAGTTCCCGAACACTCAGGTGAACTCGAAGCAAACGTCGCTGGGAAGGTGCTTCAGGTGTGTTCTGTTCGCTGGCACGCCTAAAGGTTGTGCCGCTGTTGGTGTAGGATTAAGTAATCGTACTAGGGCATGTGCTTTCTTTGCAGTGACGCAATGCATTAGACTGACTTGTGCAAAAGTTTTGGCAGCCTAAACCTAATGACAGGAAGGCACCTTAAAAAGTAGCGAGTTTGATTCACACCGTTCTGTTCTAAACACTCCACTGCGGAACTTCATTCACGGCGGCCTCACACTAAGCTGCAGATCTTAATCTGAGTGATCTTCGGGCCTGATCTCGGGTTGCAGAAGCTCTGATCCTTGATTCTCAGAGGATTTGTAATGCGCTGATCGTAAACCACTCCCACCTGTGATGTGGTCGTAGGAGTGAGACGAGGGGTGAAATGGTGCAGAAAACCGCTGCCTCTGAGCAGATTGCATAAGCCACCCTCTCGCTCTGCTCGTCAGAGCTGGAACCTCGGCGCACTGCGTTCCCACACATCACCGCCTCTCATCGCCGCACTCGATTAGCATTCAGAGCTCGCGTCTTGTACGGAAACGACCCTCCGATGAGCGTCGGGCGGCCCTGCAACAAAGCACATGGGTGAAAGCTCGTGGTGGTGTTTGTGTGTGGGAGGCGTCGGGCTGTGAATGCATGAGGAACGAGCGTGGATTATATAGAGGAGGCCCTCGAAAGAGACGCTGCTGCTTGGAATCGGCGGAACCACGCACTAAGACTAATTACGTCCTAATAAAATAGTCTGTCGCAAAGGAAGCCCTGCGTGATTAGAGTCAAAAAAGTCATTTATGTCATTTTGCGACTTACAACTGGTACAGTCTTGCAATCCAAGCCCTTGTGGGTTAAGGGCCTTGCCCAAGGATCCAAGGGTGACGACTTAAGATTTGGGTCAGGGTGGGATTTGAACCCTGGACCTTCTGGTCCCTAGTCCAGTAGCTTAACCACTAGGCCACCACAGTCCTAACCTCTGCAGGAATAAATCTAATGCGTACCTTTTGAAAACCTTTCAGAAAACGTAAAACATAAACAAAAAGATTTCCAAAGACCACGAACAAAGAGCTGTCGATGCTCACTGTGCTGGGAAAAGGTTATAAAACCATCTCTAAAGAGTTTGGACTCCTCCATTCCACAGTCAGACAGATTGTTACCCCCAGATTTATTTCTGTAGCTCTTTTAACAAAGCAGTTTTACAGTTTTCCATTATCTAAGCCCAAAGCCCTGATTGACCAAGCCTGTGGTGACCGTGGAAGGAAAAACTCGTTAAATGTTCTAAGGAAGGAACCTCGTTAGGACCAGGACTCAAAAACAGACCCGACCTGCTTGGACAGCTTAAATAAAGCTGAAATAAAGACAGAAAATGTAATCGTTAAAATAAAATGTAATACTATATAGGCTGTGAGGAACAGAATATAAAACTGTAGAATGAATAAAATATTGAGTATAATAGCTTTGCTCCAGTACACAGTCGCTGTAGGATCGTGTGCTTAGCAGGAACCGGGGGTAACTTCTAGGCAACTAAAGGTCTCTGAGAACTAAAGGTTTGCATGAGAAATTATGGATATAGCCCTATAACAGACGTTCTCATCCAGAGCAGCCTACAACTGATGATCTTGCAATTAAGGCAATAATGGATTAGGGGTCTCGTTCAAGGGGTGGTGGGATTCGAACCCTGCACCTTCTCGTCCAGGACCTTAAACCCTTGTAACACTACAGCTCCGCTGATGGAATTCATAGTGAATATAGTGTGGTTTAGGACACGTCCAGAAACGTTCCCGGTGAGGCAGGATAATGGTGAAGTTAGCCCAGTAGGAGGAGTCCAGTAGAAACGTTTTGGGTTCTGATCTGTTCAGGATTTGAGCCTGAGAGATGAAGGCGGCGTTTACCTTTAAGGTCCCGACGTCTGCTGAAATTCTTTAACAGTCTGGATCGGAGCCAGCGTTCGATGGTGCGTACAGACGAGCCATAAAACCGCAGGAGCTCGGTGTCTTTAATCAGCGAAGTGTGAAGCGGGACGAGTTTTAATCTGAAGTGCTGATGGGGGAAAAAAACAGCCTTTTTTTCTGGAACTTCTTGCTCAGTGGTCACTCTGAGGCCACTGCTCATGGAACTCTGGGATTTCTCTCTCTGTGTTTGCATTATTAGACGTCATTTCAGCAGTGCTTTTTGTCCAAATAGTGAAAATGATTATTTTGGTTTGGTTTACATGCACTTAATAATCCAACAATGGCTGACGTGAACTCCAAACTGTATTAATTAAATAGTGTTTGAGTTTCCACAAAAGTGTGCGGTTGCCATTTGCAGCATTTAAATCCAAGGTTGCCAGATTCCACGATTACTAGATCGGAGTACGCTGTTTCCTTGAATAATCTTGAAAGTAACTGCATAATTTGGACGGGGATTGGACTGTTAAGTGCATGTAAACGCACTCATTGAGACTAGGTTCAGAAATGCCTGTAAATACAGGGTTGTGCAAAAGTTTTGGCACCTTTGCCCAAACTAAATTCAATTCAAATCACGTAATAACCTGATCATAATCGGATTTTTGCAGTCATTTAAGATTATTTATGCAATCTAGTAAACGGCGTACTCTGATTTCCCAGATCGGATTATGGCTATAATATCCGATAGAGAGCTGGCTTTTAGGTCAGTAATAGGATTTTTCACCGCATGTGTCCGTGCAATCGGAAAAAAATCGAAGAGACGTCGGTTCTTTTAGGGCTTGTTTCCGTAGACCTGGGCGCTTGTTTCTCTTGTAGGATCTGGCAACCCTGGAGTTAAACACAGCACAGAATTAAACGCATGACCCTTTTTTGGGGAGACTGAAACGAAGGGTATGCTCAATGGAACGAAGAGTTTCGTTATTTAAAACTGCATGTTTTTGGATGATTAAATGCATGCAAACGCACTCTTTGCGTGATGGTTTGTCGAATTTTCGTCTCGCATCTGCCTACGATAGAAAACATAGTGCAAAGGGTTACCTCCCGGATCTCCAGCCGGTCCTGACCCAACGGTTTTGTTAAAATTCTGCAAATTATATTGAGCTAAACTGATCAGAAATCACTGAGCTGTTTAATCCCAAATGGATTCTGTAAGGCTCGGGTGCCGGAGGCGACCCTGTGTGTGTGTGTGTGTGTGTGTGTGTGTGTGTGTGTGTGTGTGTGTGTGTGTGTGTGTGTGTGTGTACACAAGTAAATACGTGTGTTTTGCGCTGCACACGGATGTGGACGTGCATATGAACAGCCTCTGCGGCTCGACTCTTATATAATGGGGGTGTGTGTTCCTGGTTATGTTCCTTCCTCCTTATGCCCGAGTCTAGACCATGAATGATCAAGAAGGTCCAGAAAGGATGCATAAATTAGACATCCAGACTCAGAGGCTTAGCGTTTAGCCAGTTATAAGGAAAACCTATAAATTACAATGATAATAATACTAATATGCACTTTGGCTTTTATATGGTTGAACTGATCTAGTTTGACACTGAACATAACAGCCCTTTGTGTTCGGTGAGTGAAATTGAGTCATGCTCTGGCTGATGGACCGTACGGTTGGTGTGATGGTGATGTAAGCGCTCTGAG
The DNA here is from genome assembly GCA_025084515.1 of Ancistrus triradiatus. Classification (NCBI taxonomy): domain Eukaryota; kingdom Metazoa; phylum Chordata; class Actinopteri; order Siluriformes; family Loricariidae; genus Ancistrus; species Ancistrus triradiatus. The sequence goes on from JAJAGP010001742.1 coordinate 48,250, forward strand.
CTCAGCCTTCGTTTCAGCTCAGTGAGGAGCTTTATTAGACGCAGGTGTTTCGACGTGCCGCTGAAATATTCGCTCTTGACGCTCTGACGAAGAAAGTGTTCCGGAAACGCACAAGAACGCATCGGTGTGATGTCGGGGAGCTTTGAATCCAGAAGAGCTCCAGTCCCTCAAATCCTGAGTCTGGAACTCTCTTCTAAAATGTTTGTGAATCGTCCCAGCTGGGTTTAAATCGCAGCGCAATCGCTGGAACCCACTGAAGGGGTTATGGGTCCACCACTGTACGTACCAGATGGTGTAGTTTTTTGAACTGGTCCTTTGCTTTCCTTCGTGTCGTTTAAGCAGGAGCGTCCGGCGTCCTGTCTTTAAGGTAGATACGAGTGAGACCATCACCAGCAGGAGATGCTGGAAGAGCGTGATGGTCCACCTGGGATGTTGATATGGTGTAATGTACATAATGCACACTAGCGTGAGATTCTTGAAAGGTGTGATGGTCACCAATATGAGGTTCTGGAAGAGTATAATGGAAGGTGGAACAGTTTTATTGTATGGTTTGCCGGGATGGGATGAGCATCACCAATATGGGATGCAGAACGTTTTTGCAGGTCCATCAGCTACACCGGTATAACCATGTCAGTGGTGTGCTGTTTTTAGCACTGATCCCACTCTGCTAGTTTTGAGTCTCTGGAGGAGCCGGAGGTTTGGAGAAGGTGAATCTGAGTTGGCGTCGGGGAGAATAACAGTTCATCCGGGTATTAGGAAGAACAAACTCTGGTCCAGCTGGATCTCTTCAGCGCTGAGCCCAGTGTGGAGGATCTGCAGAACTTCAGGAGGTTTTATAAGGGAACGAAAATAAACTGAGGCTGCAGTGGGTGTTACTGTGCGAGAGGAAGGAGAGCGAGAACAAAACATAAAAGAATGGTTATTATATCGACTACGATTTAGAAGTACTCGATTCTGTATTTGTTCTCGATGCTGTTCAGGCAATGAAAAATCAGGGATTAAACATGGTTTAGAGAAATCGGCTCGGTGCTGGGATTACTCTTCTTGTATCTCATTTTGGACACGTTTTTCTCGAACGCTCTGCCATTCAGAATGGAACCGAAGTTTAATAGTTTATTTCATTTTTTTAAGTTATTTGACCCTGTGTGTTACCAATTTACAGGAATTGTAAAACAGCTTCTTTGAAATGATGGTGAAAAACGAAGACGTTTGTTGTCGTGCTAGGGCCCTGCTGGGACTCCTTTGTGTTTAAAAAAATAAAAAATAAAAAATAAAAAAAAGAGATAGCTGCTGAAGTGTTTGGAAAGATGCTGGGGCATGATGGGAAATGTAGTAGAAGTTCAGTGGAGAGTTTTGTAGTTCTGCTCAACAATCCAGAATAAAGTTGGCTTTTTACTGCAGTGATTTTAGTGGGGCACAGCAACGTTCTTCCTGGTGAAGTGGGTCTGATGGCGTCCCTGTGTAAGGCTTTTTGGCGCATTATTATAATTATTCGAAAGGATTTGAACTCGGCTGCTCCAATTGATTTCCGCTCCAGCTTGTGATTGATTTCGGATAAAAGCCTCGGCCAAAAGGAATAAACGTAAACAAACCCCCTAATGCCTTTCTGTACCAAGTCGTATTTTTAGGAATGACCTCATTCCTCTGAGTGCGGCGTAACCGGAGAGCGGCTCTGATTTAAACCGGGTATTGAGTCTGGTAAAACGTCGACAGGATTCAGGATATTAGATGCGGATGTCTGACATGCTGCTTTACCCTTCTGAATGATCCAGGCCACAGCTCTAACATTCAGGCTCTAGTCGGAGTGGACCTGGAGATCAGTTTCATTTCTGAAGTGATAAGGGTGCACTGATACTTTAGGTGGACCTGGATATCATGAGAATCTCAAAGATGAAGAGCGTTACAAGGAAAACCATCCCGCATTGTGACCTGTAGATGGTTAGGGATGTTAGGATGGAGAACTGGAGCAGATAACTCATCGAAAACTAAAGGGACCACCACGGGAGACGTTCCAGTAGCCTTTAAAGTCAACGAGACAGTTGTTTATATGAAGATCAAGTCCAGACATACCATCTTCTTACCCTTATACCCTCAACGTGAATGGAAATAATCCTTAAGACACCTGAATCCTACCTCCTGGAGCAAAGTCACTGCCATAGTAATGGAGAACTTTGGCGTCCCATATTGGGTTCCTTTGAGTTTCCTCCTACCAGCCAGTCATTTGGAGGCTCCAGTCGGTAGGTTGGTACAGCATAATTGACTTTAATTGTGAGTGAATGCGTGTTATTTATCAGGATGACCATGCAGCGTTACTTTCAGCACCTCAAAATTGGGACTCTCCATTGGTAGATCGGTTCCTCTAAACGCCCCCTGTGTTTGAGGTTTGTGGTCCCAGTTTCCACCCAGTTTCTCAGATATTCTCCAGCCATGCACTTCATCATGCGATAGCTGCAGAAAATTAGACTTTCGTGATCTGATCGGCGGCTTTATGTGCACTTGGATACATAGAAAAAACTGAAAATCGGATTTCTACTTTGCAACCAGCCAAAAATCTCACGGAATGATGTGAGGTAAACTTCAAACTTTAATGTTAAGTAATCCAATTCGTCATTTTCTCCAGTGTATACTATTCACTGTCTTTAATTGCGTGGCTTGTTTCATTCCTGGGTTGCCAGATCCCACATAATTTCTTAAGTTCAGCCTGGAGAAACTTTCCTTCAGGTACAGTTTCTTCTCACCTAATCCTTTTCATTTTTTTTTCCAGATGTACTAAGGACTAGGGATGGGAATGGTTAGGATTTTAACGATACTGACAGTGCTCATCAGTACAGATATGTATCAGTATTCATTGTAATTTGGTGCAAAAAATAAACGTGACATGACAAGAGGTTTAGGTTAGGCATGGGAATCAATGGCACACCATTTGAGAACAGGAGTCTTAACATTATTGGGAACTGGTACCAGTGAAACTCTTAGAATCCGTCCCTGCCAACGACTCATTCCTGATTGCTGAAGGTAGATGAGTCATTTAACCCGCAGATCTTCCTGCTTCTCATGCTGATACTTGGCAAGTCTGAACTCGTGTCTGTCTATTTTCTCGAAGCCTGCAGAGGTGTGAAACGCTTCACTGTCGATCTAAATGAAATAAACTACCAAACTTTTCTAGCAACCTTAAGGCGTTCCTGCGCGGTTCCGATCAGTGGTGGCTGATTTTGAAGACATCCAGATCCTTCTGCCAGCATCCTTTTTTGCCTTAGGACAATCAGTGCCAGTGAGAACATGAACATGATCCAGGTGAGGCCCATATCAAGGATCTGTCTGGAGAGTTTAATAGTTCAGATCTCTAACGTTCTTTCTGTCCAATTAAACGAAGACGCTTGGTAATATGGTCTACGGATCGGGTCAGAAATGGGTTTGCGGAACCGTGTTGTTTGTTGCTTTTGTTAAGGTAATGACCCGATAAAGGGGTGGCTGCTCCTCAATTTACATTTTTTTTTCTTATAGTAATTTTTTATGAGGAAATTTGGTCAAGACATTTTGACATTTCAAGGAAACCCAAGTCCAACATATCACCCCTGGTGTTCCGGGTGTTAACCATCTTTTTGTATTTTGTCGCGTGCGTTGGCGGTTCTGGTTTTCTGTTGTTTTACTCTTTCTGGGTTATCACGTAATCCACAGTACCGGGACTGTGGTAGCCCTATGGATAAGGTACTTGACTATGGAACCAGAAAGGTCCAGGGTTCAAATCCCACACTCGGCCAGTTCCACTGTTTGGTGATCCTTGAGCAAGACCCTTAACCCACAACTGCCTTAGATTGTAAGACTGTACCAATTGGTAAGTCGCTCTGGATAAGGCGTCCTGCTAAGGGTTACATAAATGTAAATGTAAAAAGTACGGAAAAATCCATTCATGGACAGCGTGGGTAACCTCCCACTACCCCCCATCCCAGAGACCGATCCAAACCCTACTGAACAAACCCATGGGTGGCTCAATGGGACCCAGGATCCTGGTCCATATTTAAATTGGACCGAGTTGACCAAGTTCTGTTCTCCCTTTCTGGCGTGCATCGTGCAGTAAGCGGGATATCCATCAGCACCATTGTTGATGTGCGCATTTTTGCATTTGTTCACACTGAGAAATATGTGGGACAGACCGGGGGACGAACTCGCTGTGATCCCCGCACCGCCTCAGCCGTCCCCTTTAACCACCAGCTTGCTGGCTTCTCATTCTGCATCGCGCTTTCAAGCCATACGCTGGAGGAAGGTCACGCGCGGCGACTGCTGCTGTCACTCCTTTAACAGCTGAGAGCTCGTAACCCCCCACCCCACCCCCACCCCCCGGGAACTTTTTTGTTAGTCAAGCTTGCAAATCCCAATAGGCCTCGGGCGCTGTGATGAATGGAAGACGGGGTGTTGAGCACGGGAAACGTTTGCACTTTGTTACTAAGGTGCTAAACCCAGACTGGTGTTTGTAAAATCCCTTGTCGTGTGGGTTGTGGGTTGTGTAGAAATATTTGGGTTTTGAAATATCTGTGTGTGGTGTGTGTGTTGTGTGGTGTGTGTGTGTGTGTGTTTGTGTGTTGTGTGTTTTTGTGTGGTGGGTGTGTGTGGTGTGTGGTGTGTGTGTGTGTTGTGTGTAGTTGTGGGGTCACCACTCCCCGGACCTGTTTGGCGCCCTGCTTTGGCCAACCCGTTGTCCCTTTTTGTTTTGTACTATTTCGTGTCCGTCTTCAATCTTACTCGGACAGCTAGTTTCACAGTATTCGTACATGCAGGTTAGTGTGTGCGTCTCTCTCTCTATCTAATCTCTCTCTCTATCTGTCTTTATCTATCTCCTATCGGGCTAAGAGAGAGATATTATGATATATATATATATATATAGCATGAGATATGATGGAAAAAGGTGGAGTTTAAGAGATGAGGAGAGAGATAGAAAATAATGTGGTGTGAGTTAGATATAGATCTCGATAGATATCGAGTATAATATCTTCTAGATATCCTATATATTATAGATATATATATAAATAAAAATGTCTTGGTAATATGTCCTGTGGTGTATGTCTGTTTTATTGATACATACATATTTATTGATAAGAGATATATCTAGCCTACTATAGTATGACGTTAAAAAGTGTGTGTATATGTTAACAAAATGTTTATTAATGGCCTGTGGCCTAAATAATGTGTATATAATAAATTTGTTGTTTTTTTTTTGTTTTATTATAAATGTTCCTATCTCTAAAAATTTTAATAATTTTAAAAATCCAGTTAAAAGTTGGGTTCTACTTTTTTGTCTAAAATAATAAAACATACTATTAATAAAAAAAATATATATACTCTCCATTTCACAAAAAACAGTTACAAAATGTCCGTAGTTGCGCATAAAAGTATTTCATTAAATTACATATTATTATTATATTATATTATATTATTATTATTATTGTTTATAATACGGATTGCTTTTTATTAAATGTTCAGTCTATCCCTATGCTGAGCTTGAGCATTTTTTGAAACATTTAAGAAATCCGTAAATCCTAAATGGCAGCCTACATTTTCAATATTAAGAAATGATTTTGAATGACTGGTGATTTTAAACTATATCGGATTGTTATTCATAATGTACTGTGGAATTTTCCGGAGCTTATGCTATGCTGTTCTCGGAGCTTTTATTGATCATCGGTGCAGAGCCGCTTTCTTCTCTTCCTTGAAAAATGAATGAAGGACGTCGGCGCTCTGAAAAAGGCCTTTCCCTGACCACGCACGGTTCTCATCCGTTATTTATTCACCGTCTGAACGCCGGCCGACGGGCCTCCAGAGTCGAGCAGAGAAACTCGGCTGGTCTTCATCCTCGGATAATCACATGGGTAATTATTTAAAGAATATAACCAATTCATAAGGAACATTTAATAGCAGCAGAGCCACAATCCCATCCCCACTGTGTGATGGTCCATCCCAGATGCCTCTGAGCCCAGAGAGGTTGACGCCGCTTCCGGACATGGTTATAACATAGGGCTTCTTTTTAGCACAGTAACATTTTAAGTGACATTTGTGATTGTAACTCTGTATTGTAGAGCTTGATAAAGGTTTGATAAATAATAATAGTACTAGTGCAAACAATAATACTAAGAGTAGGAGCAATAGCAATCGTAACAAGAATGAAAATAAGAGCAAATAAATAAATAAATAGGAACAGTAATGACACTTTATATTAACAGGACTGCTATTACAGGGTAATTAAATTCTAACCACATTTTACAGCAGTTCTGGAATTGCTTGCTATGCAATGTTTTTTTTAATCTGAGGAGGAAATGAGTTTATACATTAGTGACACTAATGTCTCGTGGCTGTTCTGTGTTTGCCATGGGGTGTGTGTGTGTGTGTGTGTGTGTTGGGGGGGTGGGGTTGCAGTGTTATCTGTGTGATTAATGACCGCCAGAGCGAAGCGACCGGACTCTGTGTGTATTCTGCTTTAATGCGTCCATCTTCTCTTATGTCACCTTGACCTTTTTGGACTTACTTTTACAGCCGCTGCCTGATTTATGAACTTCCTTCCACATCTGACTTTATTTAATGCATGTTTTCTGTAAGGATTCCCGTGTTAAGCGATAACTGAGGGAGTTTGTCGAACTAGCTTTGTGTCTGAATTGGTTTCTTTTCTTCTTTTCCAGTGGAGAGAGAGGTGGTTCAGAAGAGGACCTTCACCCGGTGGATGAATCTGCATCTAGAAAAGGTGCGGGTTTAATGATTGATAATTAATTAGAGAGAAAATAATTTGGATAATTGCTGGAAATGAAGTGCTGGATCAGCAGGGTTGGGTGAACTTGAGAGAACTCATGGCTGCAGCAGCATCGCTGTTAGCCACTTGTGCAAAGGTTAAGGCGTCCCTACTCATTAAGGACTTTACTCCTTCCGAACAAACTCAACAGCGCCATTTCTGCAACTGTTCTGCAAAACATGATGGTCCCAGATTTTGCATGCAGAATCGCCCACGCCTCACATGACTGCCAGTGACATGATCACAGAAAGTGTATCCGCTTCTCTTGTTAATAATGAATGAATAAAATGGAATGGCATAAATAATAGATTAGACGTTGAGTGAAAGTTTTTCTCTCGCTCTTTTGTTTTCCGCTCCCCTCTGGCGCGTTGTCGCTTTCTCTTTCATTCCTTCTCACGTTTGCGTCACACTTCACACTCTCATTGTGGGTCACCGTGTGGCCGCTCGTTAAAAGTCCGGCTCTTTTGTTCTCCCGGCCGCGGACTGTCAGGCTTCCACGGTTTCAGACGTTCAGAGATGAGAACGCTGCCAATCACTGATGGAAAACTACCAGCGATGAAGTCTTTGTTTTGCAGTACAATAACGCTACTCAGCCGACCCAGAGTTTGGCTTCCTATCAGCAACACAACCCACTAATTAACAATCAGACACTTGTTGTCCTTGTTTCTTCACAAAATACCATACTCTGGTTACAGTTCTAGAAAGTTCAGTTCATGAATTAAGCACTGGTGCGACCAAGAGGATGCTCTCGGGGGCGTTCTGCGTGGGCTCGGATACGCTTCGGGGTATTCAAAAACACAGCAGAGATTTTGAGATAGTGTAAACATGGTGGTTGTGATATAGTAGTGTGGATCCTTTTGGCTTGGATAATATTGCTTTAGGTATCGAGTATGGGGCTTCTAGTTTTATGGGGTAAGGCTTAGGTTAGAGGGTGGGGCATAGGGTTTGGGAAATGGCTTAGGATTATGGATTGGCTTTGTTGTGGTACATGTCCTCAATTGGGAAAATTGCTTATAGTTGGAGGGGATATGGTTTAGTCTTGGAGATGCAGTTGTGCTGGAAGTTGGGAACCCTTTAATTTTCTATATTTTCTGCATAATATGACCTAAACATTTTCACACAATCCCTAAAAGTAATAAAAGAACCCCATTTAAACAAGTATTCTGCGTCCCACTTTTTTCCTCTCGTCTCTGAGGGTTAGAGCCTTAAGGGGTATGGGTGCAAGAGAGGCAGGGTGATAATTTGTTAGCCTTCTGGTTTATTATTGAGGACATGTATCCAATCTGGTGTCAGAGTAGTGGAGTGCAAAATTTTACCCTTTGCTTTTCAGGAGCTGTGTACCCCCCTGTGCAGCAATAACTGGCAGCTAAACTTCCTGTACTTTGATCACCTGCACACCGCTTGGAGAATTTTAGCTATTCCTTCCTCCATACAAACAGCTCACCTGGGATGTGGGTGGGTTTTCCTCACAGTAGCTGCTCACTCATTCAGTCCTTCACAACCATTTTCCATTGGATTAATCAGGACTTGACTTGGCCATTCCAAACCATGTCTTTATTCTCCTTTACCATTCTTTGGTAAGTGTAACCCTAGCGTTTAAGGTATAGGACTATGGCCCAAAAGGGTCCAGTTCAATCCCAACCCTGCCAAGCTGCCACTGTGGGGTCCGTGACAAACCCTTACCCACAATGGCTTGAGTGGTAGACTGTGTACGGGTGGATAAGGGTGTCTGCTAAATCTGTAATGTAAAAAATCTTTGGTAAACGACTTGTGTGTTAGGCGTTGTCTTCTGCATGGACCCACCTTCTCCTTCTCTTGAGATTTTTTTCAATGGACAGATGTCCTGACATTTTCCCTTTTAGAATTACTCTGATATATTCAGATTATTGTTCCATCAATAGGGCAAGCCCGTCCTGCCCAGATGCAAGCAAAACGGCCCAAACCATGATCTACCACCACCACCATGTGTTTCACAGATGGGATAAGGGTCTATGCTGGAATGCAGTATTTCCTTTCTCCCACAATGCATTTCTTTTCTAAAGTTCTATGTTTGTTTGTCTCATCGTCCACAAAACATTCTTTCAATATCCTTGCTGATCGTCCATAGTGAATCTTTAGCAAACTGCAGAGGACAGCAATGTTCTTTTTGGAGACCAGTGCGTTTTCTCCTTGTTTTCACACCACTTGTGGTTCAGTTCTTCTAGATGGTGGACTCATGAACTTAACATTAGCCAATGTGAGAGAGGCCCTTCAGTGCCCTTAGAAGTTACCCTGGCCCTTTGTGATCTCACCACTAATTACACATCACCTTGCCCTTGGAGTGATCTTGTTGGTCGAACCACTCCCTGGGAGGGTAACATGTCCCTATTTCCTCTAAAACCATTTGTTACACCATCTGTCGACTGTGGATTGGTGGATCCAACTCTGAGAATGGTTCTGTACCTTTTCCAGCCTGATGACAATCAACAACTCTTTTTTCAGAGATCCTCAGAAATCTCTTTGTTCGTTCCATGATACACTTTCACAAAAACGTGTCTTGGTCTTGTGAAGAGCAACTTTGGTAGATCCCGTTCTTTAAATAAAACCGGGTCCCCCTCACAACCTGATTGTCATCCCATGATTTAAAACACCTGACCTCTACTTCACACTACTTTTCCACTCTCTAATATGTAATATTGGATCATTTTCCCTCAATAAATAATTACCAAGTATAAATTTGTCTCTCATTTCTTTATTACTGTTTTCTCTTTATCACCTGTAGGACTTGTGTGAAAATCTGATGATGTTTTAGGTCAGATTTATGCAGACCATATAGAAACATTCTAAGGGGTTCACAAACGTATCAAGCACCACGTAATGCTAGGAATTAGAGAGGTGAATGGCTTATAGTTTTGAAGGTAAGGATTAGGGATTGGGAGATATTGCGTATAGTTTGAGGGAACATGGATTAGTAGGATTGATGGATGTGGTTTATTGGGAATGGTTTAGGATTGGAGAACTGGCTAGGAGAGAATGGCTTACATGGGGAGGTGGGGTATAACGTGGTATTGATGGATATGGCTTAGGTAGGGATATGGGGCATTAGGATTGGAGGAAATTACTTAGGGTTAGGGTTATAAGTTTATATGCTTTGGATTGAAAGATGGTCCTTACTGTGGGGATATATGGGCTTTATCGTTGGAGGGGTTATAGCTTAATTGGAATTGTGTTTTAGTTAGCGGGATGGTGGCTTGAGTAGGAGAAATGATGGCTAGTAGTTTGATGAAATGCTTTTGGATCGGGAGATATTTCTTATTGTTCCCTGAAGCTGGGCCCTCTGATTTCGGATTAGGGAAATTGCCTCTGGAAGAGAGATGTCGGCTTAATGTTGGTGGGATATGTCTTATATTGGGGGATATGGCTATAGTTTGGGGACATATTGTTTTTAGGGTAGTATTGAGATTGGCTGAAGTTGCGGGATTATGGCTTAGAGAAATGGCTATTGTTGATAAGATTTGGCTTTGGGATTGGGAGATTATTGCTTTTGTTGGGGAGCTCTGCTTTTAGGTTTAGGGGCTATGCCTTCTGGAGAAAGCTATGGCTTGAGTTGGGGATGTGGCTTAGGATTGGGTAGTATGGCTATAGTTGGCAGATGTAGCTTAATAGTTGGGAGAGATATGCTTAGGATTTTAGATGTGCTTACAGCTGGGGACTGTCTTGGGGGAGGCAAATGTGCTTATAGTTTTGGGATATTGTATGAAATTGGTGATGGCTTATGGTTGGGGGTGGTATGATTAGGATTAGAGGAAATATGGTTATGGTTGTTTGGATACAGCTTATGAGGGAGATATTTGGATCTTGGCTTCGGAGGCTCTAGACTGTCTGGAACAGTGGTGGGTTTAGAACCTGGGATAAGTTCTGGTTTTCATTGGAATAAAAGCGGCGTAATGTGTCCCGCATCAGATCCCAGTTAGACTTGATATTATTTCTAGGACTCACATGAATGCATTGCCCCTCCTTTCTGTGGTACGCCGTGCAATTCCTCCGTGGTGGTGCAGGACCTGTTCCGTGAGATCCCGGATGGCAGGTGCTCATGGCGCTGCTGGAGGAGCTTTCAAGATGTCCAGGCTGGGTGAAGAGTCCACTCTACCCATGATTTTTTTTACTTCTCTTACCAACCTTTTTAAAGTTTATTGTATTCTTGTAGTTACTTTAAAAGCTGTTCCGGACGTTTTTGGTGTTTTAACAATCTTTTTAGACTTCCCGAATTCAAGCGTCCTCGCATCGATCTTCATGCTGAAACACATAGCCAGGTCCTTGACATTCCGAAAGGAACGGAACGTAAGTAGAGGTTTGGGGGTTTAAAATCAAGTGTCCCCTCACTTTTTTTTGAAACACCCTGGTTGCACAATTGGCGTTTCCAGGTAAGCTGGTCATATCGACCCGCAGACGTGGCTGATGCAACTCATCTATTGTGCTCGGGCTTATCTGGAATATTATTCTGTTTTTCCAGGTGAGGTTATCGTAACCTGGTGTCGCGTGGTGCCTTTGTGTGGTTTCTGGTTTAACCGGTCGGGTGTCTTGATGACATGACAGGGATGCTGTCCGAGATCTTATCGTTTGATCCCGTGTTTGAAATGTGGCTTCTGTTCAGATTAAAGAGCTGACGGGGAACATTAGGAACCAGTTCCCGTCGTCGTCCAGCCTGTCGTCCATCCCTACCAGCTCAGACTCTGACGTGTCCCAATCCAGCACGCCATCTGACGAGAGGAAGCCATCCGTAGCTCCGAGGGAACACGGGAGGGCCATCAAGACTCTCCTGCACTGGGTTCAAAGGCGGACTAGGAAGTACGTGATTCTCATAGCAAGCTTTATGACTTGATGGTTGGACCAATAAATGTGCCTATTTATTTGATACAGATATGGAGTAATGGTGCAGGATTTTGGCAAGAGCTGGACGAGTGGTCTGGCGTTTCTCGCCATCATCAAGTCCATTGACCCGAGTCTGGTGGACATGAGGCGAGCCCTGCTCAGATCCCCCAGAGAAAACATCGAAGAGGCCTTCAGGACGGCACATTACAGCCTGGGTATCCCTCGGCTCCTGGACCCCGAAGGTACTACCATTTTCAAGTCGGTCATGCACCTTCGGTAGCCACAGCTGTTCGGTAAAATGAAACCTCTCTCTCCACAGATGTGACCCTGAATCCTCCGGACCAGCAATCCATAATGACCTACGTCTCGCAGTTTCTGGAGCACTTCCCCGGCATTGAGGAGGTAGGGTAGGATCCCGTGAATGTCGTTCATGGGAATTTAAATATGGAGTCGCGAGTTAAAGATGTGATTTATCTGCTGTGTGATTGCTGTTTCCTGAAGGACGAGCCTTCGGATTTCCTGGAGCGGAATAAGGTCAGTCCTCGGGCGACCGAGCCTCCGTTTAGGAACGGAGTTCCGAGGAAGAGAGAAAAGCCGTCTGCGGTGAAAAAGGACTGGGTTCCACCTCCACCGAAGATCTTCATCTCCTCAGTGGTGGAAGATCTGGGACGCAAGCGTCCCCCGGTCATGGCCAAGGTAGCGGAGGACCGGCCGTGGGAGAGCGAGGACTCGTCCTTGGGTTCGAGCCCCAGTACCACTGAGAGCCGTCCTTTGTGTAAGCCGCTGGGCCTAAGCCAAGAACCCCCCTCGAATTCCAGCTCGCCTCAGCCGTCTCCGATCGACTCGGCCGTGGATTCTGTGGATTCGTGGGCGGAGACACCGAGCGAGCTGAACCAGTCGTGCAGCGTCGACTCTCTGGGAGAATCCACGTCAGCTGGAGAGCTGACCTCGCTGGGGTCGCCGCTGGAGTCGGAACGGGTTTTGCAAGAAATGGAGGCCCTCATCGATGAGGGCAATTTCTCGCTCAGGTCTACTTTGCTTTCCGAGGAAGAGGATGCTTTTAGGTATATTTTAGATCTTAAAGAGGAGGAGCCTACCAGCGACCCGCCCCGTGTGGATCTCCAAAACGAGCCTGTCGACCACCCGGAATGCGGAAAACCATTATTTTCTGATAGTGGAGACTGCGACTCTGGGTACTACCCCAGCCACAAGGACCAAGTGGATGGTGGCAGCAGGTTTTCACCAATCCCTGACTCGGAGGAACGGCTTGCTAGTGATGAAAAGCCCACAGCTCTGGAGTCCAGCACCGCTCAGGAGGTCCTGCGGGAACCAGAGCAAACGATGCATTTTGACGATGACGCCGAGTATCACGTTGTTCGATATGAACGAATTTCCATTTCAGGAAGCGAAGAGGACATTGAGGAGCTTTGTGCGGAGCTCGATAAGGAGGCGTCCTACAAAGACGTGACGTCCTTCGCTTTCGAAGCCGATATGTGTGGAGACCGATATGGTGAGGAAGATGCTGTTGAACCTCCCGCTCTCAAGGAGATCGATGAGATCGATCAGATCCTGCAAGAACCGTCTCTGGAACCAGAGCCTGAAGACGAAGCAGGTTTAGACTACACGGAGCTCGAGCTCTCTCAGATCTTCACAAACCAGGCTGGAGTAGTGCAAACTGAGGCTGAGATGCAAGACGACAATCAGTTTGAAGGTGAACTTGAGGTTCCTCAGGTCCCCACCAACACCAGCCAGGATGGAAACCGAGAGAGTGAGGCAGAGATCCAAGAGGATAATCAGATACATTCCACAGTTGATGTTCCTCAGGTTCCCAAAGACACCAGCCAGTCTGCAAACCAAGAAACTGAGGCTGAGATCCATGATGATCAGATGTATAGCCCAACTGAGGTTCCTCAGATCTCCACAAGCACCAGCCAGTCTGAAAAACATAAAAATAAGGCTAAGGTCCGAGATGATGAAATATGTTCCACAACTGAGGTTCCTCAGGTTCTCACAAACACCAGCCAGTCTGGAAACCAAGAAACTGAGTCTGAGATTGAACACAATAATCAGTCGTGTGTTAAAATTGAGGTTCCTCAGCCCTTGACAAGTTTTGAACAGTTTGGAAAGGTGGAAATTGGGTCCGAGATTGAAGGTGATGAGATGTGTACCAAAATGAAGCTTCCTGAGACTTACACAAACATCAAGTCTGAAACGGCAGAGATCCAGGGAACAGCCAGGCAAAGTTCTGGCACGGAGACTTCAGGTACGTCTGAGGAAGCAGCAATGAAAGATCTGAGACCAGTCGGTGATGCCATGATGGCTGAAGAACAGAGGAACCAGCCGAGGGAAGTTCTCAAAGTGGGCGAGCAGATCATGTTAGAGCAAGCAGGTCAACCTGAGGATGTGGATGCCATAGGTGGAATGGAAATCCGTCACGGTTTCCCAGCATCAGAGCCCGGGGATGAGCCTGCTGCCAAAGAGGATAAACAAACCGCCAGCTTGATGGATCAGCCGTACCACCGCCAGGATGAAGGACAAGCCACCTGGGACGACTTGGACAGGATCCAAGGTCTCGACCGGGCAGAGAGGTACCGTGCAGAGCTTCGGCTGTCGCTCAGCGTGACCCCTCTGCAGCCGGCGCCGGCGCAACCTGGCTCGGACTGGGACAGCGAGAGAACCTCGCAGGATAAGGTGATTTCCGTCGTTAGGTAGCCGAAGTTCGTAGGCGCTCCAGATGTTCTCTCGCTTTATACTTACCGGACTTTTGGAGGATCTGGGGTAATCTCGGAGTGAGTTAACTTTTCAGTGCATGCCGCAGGATCTCCGCCGCACACGCTCGCTAATTATATATCGATAGCCGAGGGAGTAAACGAGGATATTTCTAGCCAGTAAGTGGATCAGAACGGCGCATTTCGGACGATCTTCCTCCTCAGTGTTACACCGATTACCTGACGTGCACCACATCAGTATTATCAATAATGCTAAAGATTTATTAAAGAAAAGTTCAGTCTGAATCCACCAACAGCACTCCTCCTTCCATCAGTTAAAAACGGCAATGTTAGTGAGATCAAATGGGATTTTTTGTTTTTTTTTTATTGACTGATTTACCTGTGCGTTTGGTTGTGGCGAGTTTTCTGTTTCTTTGTTATTTTTGCTTTCCCCCACGTTTTATCTTTCTCCTGGTCAGGGTCGTGGGGGTCTGCTTTCTGTCTCTGCCTTTATTTTTGTTTGTTGCTTAAATGCCATTTTTCTTGCTTTCCTTTTTTTTTCCTTAACATTCATCGTTTCTTACCTTTTTATTCCCTTTTCCTTTTTTTTTTTATTTTTTTATTTTTTATTTGCCGCGTTTGTACTTGTTTACTTGTTTCCCTTCTGGTCTATTTTATTGCTTTTTATACATTTTTATTGGTTTTGGATCGCTTACTTACTGTTTCTTTTGATTGCATTTGATTTTCCTACTTTCTTTTTCCTTCTATTATTTCCTTGTTTTTTGCTTTATTTACTTTATTGCTTACTTGGAAGCATTTTCATGATTGGTTTTTGTTGATTGTTATTTTATTTCTGGTTTACTTTTGTGGTTGCTTCTTACTTTAATGCATTTTCTTTATTACCCTTTTACATTTCTCTTGTGTTTACTTTGTGTTCTCACTTGTTTTATGTGCTTAACTCTTGCTTCATGGCTTTTTCTTTTTCTTGTTTGTTCACTTACTTTTGGTTTCTTACATTTTTCTTGCTCACTTTTGATTGCTTTTTCATTGGTTTTGGCTTGCTTTCATGCTGTTTTTTCATTCCTTTGAGGCAATCTTGCTTTGCTGGTTTTCTTTCTGTGGTTGTTTTTTTATTTACTTTCTTGCCTTGCTTTCTGTTCCTTTATTGGTGTTTTTTATTTATTCTCTTTCTGGTTTGCTTTCTTTAATGCATTTTCTTTATCTTTGTAATTTCCTTTTGTTTCTTGCTTTTTTTGTTGTTGCTTGGTTGGAACTGTTGTGTTTTTTTTATTTTTTATTTTTATTTTTTTCCTTTTTCTTTCTTACATGCTTGGCTCATGCTTGACTCCTTTTTCTTTTTTGTTTGTTCATTTTCTTAACACTGGTTTCTTAACACTTTCTGTTGTCACTTTTTTTTTTAAATCCTTGCCTATGGTCTTGCTTTATTGATTTTCCTATTTAATTTTTCTTCAAATTATCCTTTTAATTTAACTATTTAATTTCCTGCCTTGCTTTTTTCTTTATTGCTTACTTGCTAGCATGCTCTTTATTTATGTTTGATTAATGTGCTTACTACTTTTCTTGAATGCTTTTTGTTTCTTGCTTTCTTTTTTGTTTGTTCTAATTTTTCATGCTTTCTTTTTCTTTCTTACGTGCTTGGTTCTTGCTTCATTGTTTTTTCTTATCGTTTGTATTGTTACTTGCTATGTTGCTTTTTTGCTTCCTGCTTGTCTAGTTTTTTGTTACTTACTCGCATGCTTTCCATTTTATTGCTCCTCCTTCCTGTTCCTCCTTCGGTCTCTCTTCCTTTGTTCTTGTTCAGTGGTGATAATAATGAATAATCAATTTAATGTTGAATTAAACAAGGAACTCTCTTTTTATAACTTTTTATTACCCTGCACCTTTAGTGATATAAAAGGAAATTGATCTCAGTTTTTCTTTTTTCATATATTTTTTTTAAATCCTCGGTCTGGACTTTGATCCAATTGTCATGCTGATGGAACAGGAGTTATTTTTGGACGTGGATTCAGAGTTTCAGCTTCATGTTTAGCAGGTTAAACTGTTTCTTTAACAGCTTCTCTGATCTGCAGGTGGATGAGGGGGGCGTGGAGTCGCCCATGCAGAGTCCGTTCGGGTTATGGGTCTCGCACCCCGGCGAATGGGGCGTGGCCGAGGCGGACCTGGACCCCGACCTGTCTGAGCTCAACCGCAGAAACAAGAAGCTCGACCCGGTTTCTGCTCCGTCTAAAGAAAAGAGGGTCACGCCGAGGTACGGCTTCTATTATTAGAACCTCAGCTCACACGAAAACTGGGTCCTTCTAAAGGAAGTGACCTCATAGACGCCCATGTATGTCCTGCCAGGCTCGCCACAGACGACCTTATATGGACTTAATGATGTTTGGATTTGAAATCGGTGC